>JAODAL010035724.1:0-42606 GCA_025379985.1 Phyllomedusa bahiana
AGGATAGATACAGAGATAGAAGGATACAGAGATAGAAGGATGGATACAGAGATAGAAGGATGGATACAGAGATAGAAGGATGGATACAGAGATAGAAAGATACAGAGATAGAAGGATACAGAGATAGAAGGATAGATACAGAGATAGAAGGATACAGAGATAGAAGGATGGATACAGAGATAGAAGGATGGATACAGAGATAGAAGGATGGATACAGAGATAGAAAGATACAGAGATAGAAGGATGGATACAGAGATAGAAGGATACAGAGATAGAAGGATGGATACAGAGATAGAAGGATAGATACAGAGATAGAAGGATGGATACAGAGATAGAAGGATGGATACAGAGATAGAAGGATAGATACAGAGACAGATAGAAGGATGGGTACAGAGACAGATAGAAGGATGGATACAGAGATAGAAGGATGGATACAGAGATAGAAGGATAGATACAGAGAACCCAGCAGCTTCCCTCCCTCTATAGAAAGCCCCATCTGCAGGTTTCTCCCTCCCTCTATATAAAGCCCCATCTGCAGGTTTCTCCCTCCCCTCTATATAAAGCCCCATCTGCAGGTTTCTCCCTCCCTCTATATAAAGCCCCATCTGCAGGTTTCTCCCTCCCTCTATAGAAAGCCCCATCTGCAGGTTTCTCCCTCCCTCTATAGAAAGCCCCATCTGCAGGTTTCTCCCTCCCTCTATAGAAAGCCCCATCTGCAGGTTTCTCCCTCCCTCTATATAAAGCCCCATCTGCAGGTTTCTCCCTCCCCTCTATATAAAGCCCCATCTGCAGGTTTCTCCCTCTATATAAAGCCCCATCTGCAGGTTTCTCCCTCCCCTCTATATAAAGCCCCATCTGCAGGTTTCTCCCTCCCCTCTATATAAAGCCCCATCTGCAGGTTTCTCCCTCCCTCTATATAAAGTCCCATCTGCAGTTTCCATCCCCTCTATATAAAGCCCCATCTGCAGGTTTTTCCTTCCCTCTATATAAAGCTCCATCTGCAGGTTTCTCCCTCCCTCTATATAAAGCTCCATCTGCAGGTTTCTTCCCTCTATATAAAGCCCCATCTGCAGGTTTATCCCTCCCTCTATATAAAGCTCCATCTGCAGGTTTCTCCCCTCTATATAAAGCCCCATCTGCAGGTTTCTCCCTCCCTCTATATAAAGCTCCATCTGCAGGTTTGTCCCTCCCCTCTGTATAAAGCCACATCAGCAGGTTTCTCCCTCCCTCTATATAAAGCCCCATCAGCAGGTTTCTCCCTCCCTCTATATAAAGCCCCATCTGCAGGATTTTCTCTCTGACTTTATATAGAGGGAGGGGGAAACCTGCAGATGGGGCTTTATATAGAGGAGAGGGAAACCTGCAGATGGGGCTTTATATAGAGGGAGAGAGAAACCTGCAGATTGGGCTTTATATAGAGGGAGGGAGAAACCTGCAGATGGGGCTTTATATAGAGGGAGAAACCTGCAGATGGGGCTTTATATAGAAGGAGGGAGAAGCCTGCAGATGGGGCTTTATGTAGAGGGGAGGGAGAAACCTGCAGATGAGGCTTTATGTAGTGGGGTGGGAGAAACCTGCAGATGGGGCTTTATATAGAGGGAGGGAGAAACCTGCAGATGGGGCTTTATGTAGAGGGGAGGGAAACTTCTAGTACCAACTGTAAATAGGAGAAAGATAGATAGAAAGACGGATAGGTAGATAGATGCTGCGTCCTCTGTAGGTGCCTGGTATTCTGCTGATAGATCCTGATAGTTCTCCCTGTCAGTAAATGCTGTGTCCTCTGTAGGTGCCTGGTATTCTGCTGACAGATCCTGATAGTTCTCCCTGTCAGTAAATGCTGCGTCCTCTGTAGGTGCCTGGTATTCTGCTGATAGATCCTGATAGTTCTCCCTGTCAGTAAAAGCTGCATCCTCTGTAGGTGACTGGTATTCTGCTGACAGATCCTGATAGTTCTCCCTGTCAGTAAATGCTGCGTGCTCTGTAGGTGCCTGGTATTCTGCTGATAGATCCTGATAGTTCTCCCTGTCAGTAAATGCTGCGTCCTCTGTAGGTGATTAGTATTCTGCTGATAGATCCTGATAGTTCTCCCTGTCAGTAAATGCTGCATCCTCTGTAGGTGCCTGGTATTCTGCTGATAGATCCTGATAGTTCTCCCTGTCAGTAAATGCTGCGTCCTCTGTAGGTGACCTAGTATTCTGCTGACAGACCCTGATAGTTTCTCCCTGTCAGTAAATGCTGCGTCCTCTGTAGGTGCACTTAGTATTCTGCTGATCAGATCCTGATAGTTCTCCCTGTCAGTAAAATGCTGCGTCCTCTGTAGGTGCCAGGTATTCTGCTGACAGATCCTGATAGTTCTCCCTGTCAGTAAAGCTGCGTCCTCTGTAGGTGCCAGGTATTCTGCTGACAGATCCTGATAGTTCTCCCTGTCAGTAAATGCTGCGTCCTCTGTAGTGACCCGGTATTCTGCTGACAGATCCTGATAGTTCTCCCTGTCAGTAAATGCTGCGTCCTCTGTAGGTGACCCGGTATTCTGCTGATAGATCCTGATAGTTCTCCCTGTCAGTAAATGCTGCGTCCTCTGTAGGTGCCTGGTATTCTGCTGATAGATCCTGATAGTTCTCCCTGTCAGTAAATGCTGCATCCTCTGTAGGTGCCTGGTATTCTGCTGATAGATCCTGATAGTTCTCCCTGTCAGTAAATGCTGCGTCCTCTGTAGGTGCCTGGTATTCTGCTGACAGATCCTGATAGTTCTCCCTGTCAGTAAATGCTGTGTCCTCTGTAGGTGATTAGTATTCTGCTGATAGATCCTGATAGTTCTCCCTGTCAGTAAATGCTGCATCCTCTGTAGGTGCCTGGTATTCTGCTGATAGATCCTGATAGTTCTCCCTGTCAGTAAATGCTGCGTCCTCTGTAGGTGCCTGGTATTCTGCTGACAGACCCTGATAGTTCTCCCTGTCAGTAAATGCTGTGTCCTCTGTAGGTGACTGGTATTCTGCTGACAGATCCTGATAGTTCTCCCTGTCAGTAAATGCTGCGTCCTCTGTAGGTGCGTAGTATTCTGCTGAAAGATCCTGAGAGTTCTCACTGTCAGTAAATGCTGCGTCCTCTGTAGGTGCCTGTTATTCTGCTGACAGATCCTGATAGTTCTCTCTGTCAGTAAATGCTGCGTCCTCTGTAGGTGCCTGGTATTCTGCTGACAGATCCTGATAGTTCTCCCTGTCAGTAAATGCTGTGTCCTCTGTAGGTGCCTGGTATTCTGCTGACAGATCCTGATAGTTCTCCCTGTCAGTAAATGCTGCGTCCTCTGTAGGTGACTGGTATTCTGCTGACAGATCCTGATAGTTCTCCCTGTCAGTAAATGCTGTGTCCTCTGTAGGTGATTAGTATTCTGCTGATAGATCCTGATAGTTCTCCCTGTCAGTAAAAGCTGCGTCCTCTGTAGGTGCCTGGTATTCTGCTGACAGATCCTGATAGTTCTCCCTGTCAGTAAATGCTGCGTCCTCTGTAGCTGATTAGTATTCTGCTGACAGATCCTGATAGTTCTCCCGGTCCGTAAATGCTGTGTCCTCTGTAGGTGATTAGTATTCTGCTGACAGATCCTGATAGTTCTCCCTGTCAGTAAATGCTGCGTCCTCTGTAGGTGCCTGGTATTCTGCTGACAGATCCTGATAGTTCTCCCTGTCAGTAAATGCTGTGTCCTCTGTAGGTGATTAGTATTCTGCTGACAGATCCTGATAGTTCTCCCTGTCAGTAAATGCTGCATCCTCTGTAGGTGACTGGTATTCTGCTGACAGATCCTGATAGTTCTCCCTGTCAGTAAATGGTGCGTCCTCTGTAGGTGCCTGGTATTCTGCTGACAGATCCTGATAGTTCTCCCTGTCAGTAAATGCTGTGTCCTCTGTAGGTGATAAGTATTCTGCTGACAGATCCTGATAGTTCTCCCTGTCAGTAAATGCTGAGTCATCTGTAGGTGATTAGTATTCTGCTGACAGATCCTGATAGTCCTCCCTGTCAGTAAATGGTGCGTCCTCTGTAGGTGATTAGTATTCTGCTGACAGATCCTGATAGTTCTCCCTGTCAGTAAATGCTGAGTCCTCTGTAGGTGACTGGTATTCTGCTGACAGATCCTGATAGTTCTCCCTGTCAGTAAATGCTGCGTCCTGTGTAGGTGCCTGGTATTCTGCTGACAGATCCTGATAGTTCTCCCTGTCAGTAAATGCTGCATCCTCTGTAGGTGACTGGTATTCTGCTGATAGATCCTGCTAGTTCTCCCTGTCAGTAAATGCTGTGTCCTCTGTAGGTGATTAGTATTCTGCTGACAGATCCTGATAGTTCTCCCTGTCAGTAAATGCTGCGTCCTCTGTAGGTGACTGGTATTCTGCTGACAGATCCTGATAGTTCTCCCTGTCAGTAAATGCTGCGTCCTCTGTAGGTGCCTGGTATTCTGCTGACAGATCCTGATAGTTCTCCCTGTCAGTAAATGCTGCGTCCTCTGTAGGTGCCTGGTATTCTGCTGATAGATCCTGATAGTTCTCCCTGTCAGTAAATGCTGCGTCCTCTGTAGGTGATTAGTATTCTGCTGATAGATCCTGATAGTTCTCCCTGTCAGTAAATGCTGCGTCCTCTGTAGCTGATTAGTATTCTGCTGACAGATCCTGATAGTTCTCCCTGTCAGTAAATGCTGCGTCCTCTGTAGCTGATTAGTATTCTGCTGACAGATCCTGATAGTTCTCCCTGTCATTACATGCTGCGTCCTCTGTAGGTGCCTGGTATTCTGCTGACAGATCCTGATAGTTCTCCCTGTCAGTAAATGCTGTGTCCTCTGTAGGTGCCTGGTATTCTGCTGACAGATCCTGATAGTTCTCCCTGTCAGTAAATGCTGCGTCCTCTGTAGCTGATTAGTATTCTGCTGACAGATCCTGATAGTTCTCCCTGTCAGTAAATGCTGTGTCCTCTGTAGGTGATTAGTATTCTGCTGACAGATCCTGATAGTTCTCCCTGTCAGTAAATGCTGTGTCCTCTGTAGGTGCCTGGTATTCTGCTGACAGATCCTGATAGTTCTCCCTGTCAGTAAATGGTGCGTCCTCTGTAGCTGATTAGTATTCTGCTGACAGATCCTGATAGTTCTCCCTGTCAGTAAATGCTGTGTCCTCTGTAGGTGATTAGTATTCTGCTGACAGATCCTGATAGTTCTCCGTGTCAGTAAATGCTGCATCCTCTGTAGTTGCCTGGTATTCTGCTGATAGATCCTGATAGTTCTCCCTGTCAGTAAATGCTGCATCCTCTGTAGGTGATTAGTATTCTGCTGAAAGATCCTGATAGTTCTCCAAGTCAGAAAATGATGTGTCCTCTGTAGGTGATTAGTATTCTGCTGACAGATCCTGATAGTTCTCCCTGTCAGTAAATGCTGCGTCCTGTGTAGGTGCCTGGTATTCTGCTGACAGATCCTGATAGTTCTCCCTGTCAGTAAATGCTACGTCCTCTGTAGGTGCCTGGTATTCTGCTGACAGATCCTGATAGTTCTCCCTGTCAGTAAATGCTGTGTCCTCTGTAGGTGATTAGTATTCTGCTGACAGATCCTGATAGTTCTCCCTGTCAGTATATGGTGCTTCCTCTGTAGGTGAATGGTATTCTGCTGACAGATCCTGATAGTTCTCCCTGTCAGTAAATGCTGCGTCCTCTGTAGGTGCCTGGTATTCTGCTGACAGATCCTGATAGTTCTCCCTGTCAGTAAATGCTGCGTCCTCTGTAGGTGCCTGGTATTCTGCTGACAGATCCTGATAGTTCTCCCTGTCAGTAAATGCTGCGTCCTCTGTAGGTGACTGGTATTCTGCTGATAGATCCTGATAGTTCTCCCTGTCAGTAAATGCTGCGTACTCTGTAGGTGCCTGGTATTCTGCTGACAGATCCTGATAGTTCTCCCTGTCAGTAAATTGCTGCGTCCTCTGTAGGTGCCTGGTATTCTGCTGATAGATCCTGATAGTTCTCCCTGTCAGTAAATGCTGCGTCCTCTGTAGGTGATTAGTATTCTGCTGAGAGATCCTGATAGTTCTCCCTGTCAGTAAATGCTGCGTCCTCTGTAGCTGATTAGTATTCTGCTGACAGATCCTGATAGTTCTCCCTGTCAGTAAATGCTGTGTCCTCTGTAGGTGATTAGTATTCTGCTGACAGATCCTGATAGTTCTCCCTGTCAGTAAATGCTGCATCCTCTGTAGGTGCCTGGTATTCTGCTGACAGATCCTGATAGTTCTCCCTGTCAGTAAATGCTGCGTCCTCTGTAGGTGATGCATGGACATTAATCTTACGTTTTCTCTTTTTCCAGTGAACATATTAGACACGGCTACGATTCCTGGGGACTGGGGCTGGCTGACCTACCCCTCTCATGGGGTAAGTACTGTGATGCCAGCTTCTGTTTCTCCGTCTGTCATGGTGTCTGTCGCCTGCAGCCCCCCGGTGCGTCTCTGTCGCGTGCAGCCCCCCGGTGCGTCTCTGTATTGTGCAGCCCCCCAGTGCGTCTCTGTCGTGTGCAGCCCCCCGGTGCGTCTGTCGCGTGCAGCCCCCCGGTGCGTCTCTGTCTTGTGCAGCCCCCCGGTGCGTCTCTGTCTTGTGCAGCCACCCGGTGCGTCTCTGTCGCGTGCAGCCCCCCGGTGCGTCTGTCGCGTGCAGCCCCCGGTGCGTCTCTGTCTTGTGCAGCCCCCCGGTGCGTCTCTGTCTTGTGCAGCTCCCCGGTGCGTCTCTGTCGCGTGCAGCCCCCCGGTGCGTCTCTGTCTTGTGCAGCCCCCCCGTTGCGTCTCTGTCGCGTGCAGCCCCCCGGTGCGTCTCTGTCGTGTGCAACCCCCCGGTGGGTCTCTTTCGCGTGCGCCCCCCGGTGCGTCTCTGTCGCGTGCATCCCCCCGGTGCGTCTCTGTCGCGTGCAGCCCCCCGGTGCGTCTCTGTCGCGTGCAGCCCCCCGGTGCGTCTCTGGCTTGTGCGGCCCCCGGTGCGTCTCTGTCGTGTGCAGCCCCGGTGCGTCTCTGTCGTGTGCAGCCCCCCCGGTGGGTCTCTGTCTGGTGCAGCCCCCCGGTGCGTCTCTGTCGCGTGCAGGCCCCCGGTGCGTCTCTGTCGTGTGCAGCCACCCGGTGCGTCTCTGTCGCGTGCAGCCCCCCGGTGCGTCTCTGTCGTGTGCAGCCCCCCGGTGCGTCTCTGTCTTGTGCAACCCCCCGGTGCGTCACTGTCTTGTGGAGCCCCCCGGTTGGTATCTGTACTGTGGAGCCCCCCGGTGCGTATCTGTCGTGTTCATGCCCCCCGGTGCGTCTCTGTCGCGTGCAGCCCCCCGGTGCGTCTCTGTCGCGTGCAGCCCCCCGGTGCGTCTCTGTCGTGTGCAGCCCCCCGGTGCGTCTCTGTCTTGTGCAACCCCCCGGTGCGTCTCTGTCTTGTGCAGCCACCCGGTGCGTCTCTGTCGTGTGCAGCCCCCCGGTGCGTCTGTGTCGCGTGCAGCCCCCCGGTGCGTCTCTGTCGCGTGCAGCCCCCCGGTGCGTCTCTGTCGCGTGCAGCCCCCCGGTTCGTCTCTGTCGCGTGCAGCCCCCCGGTGCGTCTCTGTCGTGTGCAGCCCCCCGGTGCGTCTCTGTCGCGTGCAGCCCCCCGGTGCGTCTCTGTCGCGTGCAGCCCCCCGGTGCGTCTCTGTCGCGAGCAGCCCCCCGGTGCGTCTCTGTCGTGAGCTGCCACCCGGAGCGTCTCGTTCGCGTGCTGCCGCCCGTTGCGTCTCTGTCGTGTGCAGCCCCCCGGTGCGTCTCTGTCTTGTGCAACCCCCCGGTGCGTCTCTGTCTTGTGCAACCCCCCGGTGCGTCTCTGTCTTGTGCAACCCCCGGTGCGTCTCTGTCTTGTGCAGCCCCCCGGTGCGTCTCTGTCTTGTGCAGCCACCCGGTGCGTCTCTGTCTTGTGCAGCCCCCCGGTGCGTCTCTGTCGCGTGCAGCCCCCGGTGCGTCTCTGTCGCGTGCAGCCCCCCGGTGCGTCTCTGTCGCGTGCAGCCCCCCGGTGCGTCTCTGTCGGGTGCATCCCCCCGGTGCGTCTCTGTCGCGTGCAGCCCCCCGGTGCGTCTCTGTCGCGTGCAACCCCCCGGTGCGTCTCTGTCGCGTGCAGCCCCCCGGTGCGTCTCTGTCGTGTGCAGCCCCCCCGGTGCGTCTCTGTCGCGTGCAGCCCCCCGGTGCGTCTCTGTCGTGTGCAGCCCCCCGGTGCGTCTCTGTCGCGTGCATCCCCCCGGTGCGTCTCTGTCGTGTGCAACCCCTCGGTGGGTCGCTGTCGTGTGCAGCGCCCCGGTGCGGCTCTGTCGCGGGCGGCCCCCCGGTGCGTCTCTGTCTTGTGCAGCCCCCCGGTTCGTCTCTGTCGCGTGGCAGCCCCCGGTGCGTATCTGTCGCGTGCATCCCCCCGGTGCGTCTCTGTCGCGTGCAGCCCCCCGGTGCGTCTCTGTCGCGTGCAGCCCCCCGGTGCGTCTCTGTCGGGTGCAGCCCCCCGGTGCGTCGGTGTCGCGTGCAGCCCCCCGGTGCGTCTCTGTCGTGTGCATCCCCCCGGTTCGTCTCTGTCGCGTGCAGCCCCCGGTTCGTCTCTGTCGAGTGCAGCCCCCCGGTGCGTCTCTGTCTTGTGCAGCCCCCCGGTGCGTCTCTGTCGCGTGCAGCCCCCCGGTTCGTCTCTGTCGTGTGCAGCCCCCCGGTGCGTCTCTGTCGAGTGCAGCCCCCCGGAGCGTCTCAGTCGAGTGCAGCCCCCCGGATCGTCTCTGTCGTGTGCAGCCCCCCGGTGCGTCTGTCGCGTGCATCCCCCCGGTTCGTCTCTGTCGCGTGCAGCCCCCCGGTTCGTCTCTGTTGTGTGCAGCCCCCCGGTGCATCTCTGTAATGGATTGCGTGAGCTCCACTGGATTCACCTGTAATTGGCTGTAAAATAAGTGGAGTTTGTGTGAGGAGAGTAATTGTGGTGTCTGTGCTGCCTGCAGGAGGACGAGGGGCCACTGAGTGTAAACCTCTACTGGGAGACCCCGGTCTAAGCCCTCACCCAGATATCACATGCAACAGAACTGTCCTCCTCTACTCAGTGCAGCCGCGGGAGTCTGTGCCCCGGCAGGAGGCTGCAGCTGGAGCGATATCATCCTATAACAGGCCGGGTCTGATGAGTGCACCCAGGACTGGAGAATGGGCCGTCTATATGCCTCTATAGGATGAGGGCCCCTGGTGCTCTATGTATGAATCCTCTGCCCATGCCAGAAACCCTCCGGTTATCTACCTCGGCAGTGACTGGATGGAAAGGTTTAAAAGAGAAGAGGGTTAGAATCCAGAGCGGGAGAAAATCTCCAAAATGCCTCGAACCTACAAGAAGAATGTGAGGAGGATGCACAACACAGGATCTGTGCAGGTGAGAGTAGATCCTCAGTCACTGGGAACCAGCGGAACTAGGTCCTCAGTCACTGGGAACCAGCGGAACAAGGTCCTCAGTCACTGGGAACCAGCGGAACTAGGTCCTCAGTCACGGGAACCAGCGGAAATAGGTACTCAGTCACTGGGAACCAGCGGAACTAGGTCCTCAGTCACTGGGAACCAGCGGAAATAGGTCCACAGACACTGGGAACCAGCGGAACTAGATCCTCAGTCACTGGGAACCAATGGAAATAGGTCTTCAGTCACTGGGAACCAGCGGAACTAGATCCACAGTCACTGGGAACCATCGGAATTGGATCCTCAGTCACTGGGAACCATTGGATATAGGTCCACAGTCACTGGGAACCATTGTAATTAGGTCCTCAGTCACTGGGAACCAGCGGAACTAGATCCACCGTCACTGGGAACCAGCGGAACTAGGTCCTCAGTCACTGGGAACCAGCGGAACTAGGTCCTCGGTCACTGGGTACCAGCGGAAATGGATCCTCAGTCACTGGGAACCAATGGAATAGGTCCTCAGTCACTGGGACCCAATGGAAATAGGTCCTCAGTCACTGGGAACCAGCGGAACTAGATCCACAGTCACTGGGAACCAGAGGAAATGGATCCTCAGTCACTGGGAACCAATGGAAATAGGTCCTCAGTCACTGGGAACCAATGGAAATAGGTCCTCAGTCACTGGGAACCAGCGGAACTAGATCCACAGTCACTGGGAACCAGCGGAACTAGGTCCTCAGTCACTGGGAACCAGCGGAACTAGGTCCTCAGTCACTGGGAACCAGCGGAAATGGATCCTCAGTCACTGGGAACCAATGGAAATAGGTCCTCAGTCACTGGGAACCAATGGAAATAGGTCCTCAGTCACTGGGAACCAGCGGAACTAGATCCACAGTCACTGGGAACCAGAGGAAATGGATCCTCAGTCACTGGGAACCAATGGAAATAGGTCCTCAGTCACTGGGAACCAATGGAAATAGGTCCTCAGTCACTAGGAACCAGCGGAACTAGATCCACAGTCACTGGGAACCAGCGGAACTAGATCCTCAGTCACTGGGAACCAGCGGAACTAGGTCCTCAGTCACTGGGAGCCAGCGGAACTAGGTCCTCAGTCACTGGGAGCCAGCGGAACTAGGTCCTCAGTCACTGGGAACCAGCGGAACTAGGTCACACTCACGTGACTGGGGGGCCACTGTAATGGGGTAGAGTTATCTCCACTTGCGCTCACCTCTCACTCAGGTAGCGAATCAAGCATAAATCATACCACAAGACAGTTCCAGCCCCCCTCCAAAAATACACGCTGCCACCACCTTCCTTCAATAATCAAAAGGAATCAGCCGGAAGGAATCTGATTCCTAACAGATATTCAAAAAACACGTAAAAAATACTCAACTCACTGCTCTGAAGCAGCTACAAAAGAAAATACACTCCTTCAAGGAAATGGATTCGTGCAACACCAAGAACTTACGAATTAAGGCTAACTTTAAATTTAAAATGATTTTCAGTGCTTACATGAACAAAATATGATAATAAAGACTATGACATACACATCAATACAGTTATGAAAATAAAAAGGATAAAAACTCAGATTTCACACTTACAAGGTGTTTCAGCCTTCAGATCCAAGGGGCATTGGTGAAAGAAAATGGAACACAGCTCAATCTGAAATTGATCCCCAGACTATGAACACAGATTAGAGTCTGGCAACATGTCTTATAGGGCCAAACCCCTGTCCAGGTTCTCTCCTTTCTCATATCTGCCTACTCTCTTACTGGCTGGAATTATTTTAGGAGGTGGGTGTATACAGGAGTGTCTGATGAGGGTGATGCGTACTAACGCCACTAGGTGGCACTCACGGACTGCGCTTCTGCTGGGGCGCAGGTCAATGAAAGTTTTATTGTGGGGGGTCAAAGGTTATCAGGTATCGGGACAGCTGCATATACAATCCTGGGCCATAAAGCGTAATAACCCCATGGTATCTAAACAGTGCAGTAATTAACAGTCACAAATGCTGGGGTGAGGATCTTCAGACACAGGCTAGGAATTACATTTCTCAGGGGGGTGGGGAGAGGGGTCTTACAATCTGAGATGCAGGTTTTAAGGACAATCCAGAATTTAAGCAATGGTTTAATGAACAAATCAGAATACGTTTAATTTTCAATGTTTTACATAACACTCAGTCACTGGGAACCAGCGGAACTAGGTCCTCAGTCACTGGGAACCAGCGGAACTAGGTCCTCAGTCACTGGGAACCAGCGGAACTAGGTCCTCAGTCACTGGGAACCAGCGGAACTAGGTCCTCAGTCACTGGGAACCAGCGGAACTAGGTCCTCAGTCACTGGGAACCAATGGAAATAGGTCCTCAGTCACTGGGAACCAGCGGAACTAGGTCTTCAGTTGTTGGGAACCAGCGGAACTAGGTCCTCAGTCACTGGGAACCAGCGGAACTAGATCCACAGTCACTGGGAACCAGCGGAAATTGATCCTCAGTCACTGGGAACCAAAGGAAATAGGTCCTCAGTCACTGGGAACCAGCGGAACTAGGTCCTCAGTCACTGGGAGCCAGCGGAACTAGGTCCTCAGTCACTGGGAAGCAGCAGAACTAGGTCCTCAGTCACTGGGAACCAGCAGAACTAGATCCTCAGTCCCTGGCAACCAGCGGAAATAGATCCTCAGTCTCTGGGAACCAGCGGAAATAGATCCTCAGTCGCTAGAAACCAGCAGAACTAGATCCTCAGTCACTGGGAACCAGCGGAACTAGGTCCTCAGTCACTGGGAACCAGCGGAACTAGATCCTCAGTCACTGGGAACCAGCGGAACTAGTTCCACAGTCACTGGGAACCAGCGGAACTAGGTCCTCAGTCACTGGGAACCAGCGGAACTAGGTCCTCAGTCACTGGGAACCAGCGGAACTAGATCCACTGTCACTGGGAGCCAGCGGAACTAGGTCCTCAGTCACTGGGAGCCAACGGAACTAGATCCTCAGTCACTGGGAACCAGCGGAACTAGGTCCTCAGTCACTGGGAACCAGCGGAACTAGGTCCTCAGTCACTGGGAATCAGCGGAACTAGGTCCTCAGTCACTGGGAACCAGCGGAACTAGGTCCTCAGTCACTGGGAACCAGCGGAACTAGGTCCTCAGTCACTGGGAACCAGCGGAACTAGATCCTCAGTCACTGGGAACCAGCGGAACTAGATCCTCAGTCACTGGGAACATATGGAAATAGATCTACAGTCACTGGGAACCAGCGGAAATAGATCCTCAGTCACTGGGAGCCAGCGGAACTAGGTCCTCGGTCACTGGGAACCAGCGGAACTAGGTCCTCGGTCACTGGGAACCAGCGGAACTAGGTCCTCGGTCACTGGGAACCAGCGGAACTAGGTCCTCAGTCACTGGGAACCAATGGAAATAGGTCCTCAGTCACTGGGAACCAGCGGAACTAGGTCCTCAGTCACTGGGAACCAGCGGAACTAGATCCACAGTCACTGGGAACCAGCGGAAATGGATCCTCAGTCACTGGGAACCAGCGGATCTAGACCCTCAGTCACTGGGAACCAGCAGAACTAGACCCTCAGTCACTGGGAACCAACAGAAATGGATCCACAGTCACTAGGAACCAGCGGAACTAGGTCCTCAGTCACTGGGAACCAGCGGAACTAGGTCCTCAGTCACTGGGAACCAGCGGAACTAGGTCCTCAGTCACTGGGAACCAGCGGAACTAGGTCCTCAGTCACTGGGAACCAGCGGAACTAGGTCCTCAGTCACTGGGAACCAGCGGAACTAGGTCCTCAGTCACTGGGAACTAGCGGAACTAGGTCGTCAGTCACTGGGAACTAGCGGAACTCGGTCCTCAGTCACTGGGAACCAGCGGAACTAGGTCCTCAGTCACTGGGATCCAGCGGAACTAGGTCCTCAGTCACTGTGAACCAGCGGAACTAGATCCTCAGTCACTGGGAACCAATGGAAATGGATCCTCAGTCACTGGCAACCAGCGGAAATAGATCCTCAGTCTCTCGGAACCAGCGGAAATAGATCCTCAGTCACTAGAAACCAGCGGAACTAGATTCTCAGTCACTGGGAGCCAGCGGAACTAGATCCTCAGTCACTGGGAGCCAGCGGAACTAGATCCTCAGTCACTGGGAACCAGCGGCACTAGATCCTCAGTCACTGGGAACCAGCGGAACTGGATCCTCAGTCACTGGGAACCAGCGGAACTAGATCCTCAGTCACTGGGAACCAGCGGAACTAGATCCTCAGTCACTGGGAACCAGCGGAACTAGATCCTCAGTCACTGGGAACCAGCGGAACTAGATCCTCAGTCACTGGGAACCAGCGGAACTAGATCCACAGTCACTGGGAACCAGCGGAACTAGGTCCTCAGTCACTGGGAACCAACGGAAATGGATCCACAGTCACTGGGAACCAGCGGAACTAGGTCCTCAGTCACTGGGAACCAGCGGAACTAGGTCCTCAGTCACTGGGAACCGGCGGAACTAGGTCCTCAGTCACTGGGAACCGGCGGAACTAGGTCCTCAGTCACTGGGAACCGGCGGAAATGGATCCTCAGTCACTGGGAACCGGCGGAACTAGATCCTCAGTCACTGGGAACCGGCAGAAATAGATCCTCAGTCACTGGGAACCGGCGGAACTAGGTCCTCAGTCACTGGGAACCGGCGGAACTAGATCCTCAGTCACTGGGAACCAGCGGAACTAGATCCTCAGTCACTGGGAACCGGCGGAACTAGATCCTCAGTCACTGGGAACCGGCGGAACTAGATCCTCAGTCACTGGGAACCAGCAGAAATGGATCCTCAGTCACTGGGAACCGGCGGAACTAGATCCTCAGTCACTGGGAACCGGCGGAAATAGATCCTCAGTCACTGGGAACCGGCAGAAATAGATCCTCAGTCACTGGGAACTGGCGGAAATGGATCCTCAGTCACTGGGAACTGGCGGAAATGGATCCTCAGTCACTGGGAACCGGCGGACATGGATCCTCAGTCACTGGGAACCACTGGACATGGATCCTCAGTCACTGGAAACCGGCGGAAATGGATCCTCAGTCACTGGGAACCGGCGGAAATGGATCCCCAGTCACTGGGAACCAGCGGAAATCGATCCACAGTGACTGGGAACCAACAGAAATAGATCCTCAGTCATTGGGGACCAGCGGAAATAGATCCTCAGTTACATACTTAGTGCTGCAGATTCTTTCCTGTAACTGCGTTGTTACTGTTTCGCTCCTGGTGGTCGGACAATCTTTTTCTTCTTGTTACTACATATTACAACCTGTCCTCACCTTCCCTAATAGCTCAGTGTGTTATGAGGCTGATTCCCAAGTGAAAGGTCACTGGTTCGAGCCTCCATGAAGAAGATTCTCCAAGAAGAGAGAAGCGACATCATCAGTTATCACTGAGACATGCGCCGTGCATGAGGGAATCAGGGAAATTGAGGAGTCGGAGTTTTGGCTTTGGCTGCACAGCCCTGCTTAGTATACTGGTGTGGTCAGTACGGTGATAATTGTGTTGTGGTATTATGTGGCAGCTCTGTTACTGTGTACAGGTTAGGAGTCCTCATCGCGGTGGCGGCAGCAGACATTGGTGCTCTTCTCCGGGGGACCCTTCAGATCCTGGGGCTTCTGTGCTCTTGGCCTTGTCTTGTTCTGGTTTCTTCATGTCTTGTGTGTCTTTCTATGTTGGGGCATCTGTCCATGGCAGCGGCGTGACCGGTGAGGTAGATAGTGATGATTTCCTCATGGTGGAAAAAATATCAGGTGAGTATCTGTAGCGCATGAGGAGCTGACTCTGATCCCCACCACGCAGCGCTCCTGCAGCTTTCACTGTCATGTTGACATCAGGTCCCAGTATAATAATAGCGCTAATGAATAATGAAACAGATGCTAGAGAGCTGATGATGGGAACAATGGAGATGTCGGAGAGACCTGGTGCCAGCGCCAAAGCGGGAAGATGTCGTTTGTGTCTGGAGACTGGAGATCGGGCAGATGGAGGAACAGCAAGAGTCCGGCCAAAGCTTCTCTCCAACCTCATCTACCCACAGAACCTCCCCATCCACTGCATCCCAGCCACGTTCACAGGTGCCCGACCCTCACAATTCTCTCCATCTTAGCCTTGTCCACCTGTGCAGCCTCTGCCCTCCCCATCTGCTCCATCCATGCCTCATCCACCTATGCAGCCCCTTACCCTCACCATCCACTCCATCCCACTCTTGTCCACCTGTGCAGCCCTCTGACCTTCACGATTCTCTCCATCCTAGCAACTTCACTGTTGCCTCCATCCCAGCCTCATCCTCCCATGCAGCCCCCCTTTCCTTCACAATCTGCTCCATCCCATCCTCATCCACCTATGCAGCCTTTGACCCTCTCCATCTACTCCATTCAAGCCACGTCCATTCATGCAGCCCCCTGTGCCTCCCCATCCACACCATGCCACCCTCTTCCGCCTGTGCTGCCCCCTGTCCCTCATCATCCACTCCATCCCATCCTCGTCCACCTGTGCAGCCCCTGACCTTCACAATTGTCTCCATCCAAGCCATGTCACTATCCGCTCCATCCCACCCTCATCCACCCATGCAGCCCCCTGACCCTCCCCATCCACACCATGCCACCCTCTTCCGCCTGTGCTGCCCCCTGTCCCTCATCATCCACTCCATCCCATCCTTGTCCACCCGTGCAGCCCCTGACCTTCACAATTCTCTCCATCCAAGCCATGTCACATCCGCTCCATCCCAGCCTCATCCTCCCATGCAGCCCCCTGACCCTCCCCATCCACACCATCCCACCCTCGTCCACCCATAAAGCCCCCTAACCCTCACTATCTGCTCCATCCTACCCTCGTCCACCCATGCAGCACCCTAACCCTCACCATCGCACCCTTGTCCCCCTATGCAGCTCCTGACCCTCACTGTTCGCTCTCGGACACTCGGAGCAGCTGCTTTCTTCCATCTTGCCTGTTAACGTGAATTGAAGCCACAAGACAAGGTCTGGTGCAGGTGGGATTAGAACTTCCCTTGTTAATTAAGATGTCCTCTTTTGCGCCTCGCTGAGGGATGTTATCACGATGGAGCAGACGAGACTGAACCTCAAACCCTTCAAATTAACAGTGAGGAATTATGGACATCAGCTATTGGGTGGAAATAGAAGGCTGATTGGGATCTCCCCTTCTCACCTTATTGGAGAAGCTTCTCCCCGATGCCGAGGTCTAAAATGAAACCTAATGTCAAAAAATGAATGAATGGGTTTTAAACAAAGCAGAGAATAAAACCTCTGAAGCTCTCGGTGCCCTCTGCTGCCTCAGGGAACCAGGACTGGGGGGAATGGGCGGTTTGTGCCCTGGACTCTGGCTCTGAAATTGTATTGGTATTTTCCCATAGGCTCAGTGCTGTGAACATGGCAGTGACTATAGCCCTGACAGCTGCTGTGGGGCTCAGAGGCCGAGGAGCGACTCTGGAGCGAGAACATGGTATCTTTTTAGAGAAAGTAAGAAGTTGGTGTCTTTCTGCTACAAAGCGCTGCCTTGAGGGTTCTGGGATATTTGCGGCTATTGTTATACCTGTTAATTATTGCTCAGTTTTCAGTCATTCTGCTGCAGAGCCAAGGGACGAGGTCTACGTAGGCGGCAGGGCGAGGGCTGTAGAGGCAGAGGCTGCGAGACAAGGTCTGTAGAGATCTCCACGGCTCTAGATCTGGAGGCTCCACTACAGCTCTAGACTTGGGGGATCCTTCGCGGCTCTGAATCTCGGGGCTCCTCCGCGGCTCTGAATCTCGGGGCTCCTCCGCGGCTTTGGATGTGTGGGCTTCATGTTGCTCTAGTTGTGTGGGCTCATCCAAGGCTCTGGATGTGGGGCATCTCCATGGCTCTGGATGTGTGGGCTTCGTGTTGCTCTAGTTGTGTGGGCTCCTCCGCGGCTCTGGATGTGTGGGCTTCATGTTGCTCTAGCTGTGGGGGCTTCTCTGCAGCACTGGATGTGGGACATCTCCATGGCTCTGGATGTGTGGGCTTCGTGTTGCTCTAGTTGTGTGGGCTCTTCCATGGCTCTGGATGTGGGGGCTCCTCCGCAGCTCTGGATGTGGGGCATCTCCATGGCTCTGGATGGTGAGCTTCGTGTTGCTCTAGTTGTGTGGGCTCCTCCGCGGCTCTGGATGTGGGGGCTCCTCCGCGGCTCTGGATGTGTGGGCTTCGTGTTGCTCTAGTTGTGTGGGCTCTTCCATGGCTCTGGATGTGGGGGCTCCTCCGCAGCTCTGGATGTGGGGGCTCCTCCGCGGCTCTGGATGTGGGGGCGCCTGTGTGGGTCTGGATGTGTGGGCTTCGTGTTGCTCTAGTTGTGGTGGCATCTCCATGGTTCTAGCTGTGAGGGCTGCTCCGTGGCTCTGGATCTGGGGCATCTCCATGGCTCTGGATGGTGAGCTTCGTGTTGCTCTAGTTGTGTGGGCTTCTCCTCGGCTCTGGTTGTGGGGGCTTCGTTTGGCTCTGGATGTGGGGGCTCCTCCGCGGCTCTGGATGTGCGGGCTCCTCCGCGACTCTGGATGTGTGGGCTTCGTGTTGCTCTAACTGTGGGGGCTCCTCCGCGACTCTGGATGTGTGGGCTTCATGTTGCTCTAGCTGTGGGGGCTCCTCCGCGGCTCTGGATGTGGGGGCTCCTCCGCGGCTCTGGATGTGGGGTCTCCTTCGCGGCTCTGGATCTGGGGCTCTTCCATGGCTCTGGATGTGGGGGGGCTCCTCCGTGGCTCTGGATGTGTGGGCTCCTGTGTGGGTCTGGATGTGTGGGCTCCTGTGTGGGTCTGGATGTGTGGGCTTCGTGTTGCTCTAGTTGTGGTGGCATCTCCATGGATCTAGCTGTGGGGGCTCCTCCGAGGCTCTTGATCTGGGGCATCTCCATGGCTCTGGATGTTTGGGCTTCGTGTTGCTCTAGTTGTGGGGGCTCCTCCGCAGCTCTGGATGTGGGGGCTCCTCCACGGCTCTGGATGTGGGCGCTCCTCCGCGACTCTGGATGTGTGGGCTTCATGTTGCTCTAGCTGTGGGGGCTTCTCCGCAGCACTGGATGTGGGACATCTCCATGGCTCTGGATGTGTGGGCTTCGTGTTGCTCTAGTTGTGTGGGCTCTTCCATGGCTCTGGATGTGGGGGCTCCTCCGCAGCTCTGGATGTGGGGGCTCCTCCGCGGCTCAGGATGTGGGGGCTCCTGTGTGGGTCTGGATGTGTGGGCTTCGTGTTGCTCTAGTTGTGGGGGCTCCTCCGCGGCTCTGGATGTGCGGGCTCCTCCGCGGATCTGGATGTGGGGGCTCCTCCACGGCTCTGGATGTGGGGGCTCCTCCGCGGCTCTGGATGTGGGGGCTACTGTGTGGGTCTGGATGTGTGGGCTTCGTGTTGCTCTAGTTGTGGTGGTATCTCCATGGTTCTAGCTGTGGGGGCTGCTCCGTGGCTCTGGATCTGGGGCATCTCCATGGCTCTGGATGGTGAGCTTCGTGTTGCTCTAGTTGTGTGGGCTCCTCCGCGGCTCTGGATGTGGGGGCTTCGTGTTGCTCTGGATGTGTGGGCTTCTCCGCGGCTCTGGATGTGGGGGCTTCGAGTTGCTCTGGATGTGGGGGCTCCCCCGCGGCTCTGGATGTGGGGGCTTCGTGTGGGTCTGGATGTGGGGGGTCCTCCGCGGCTCTGGATGTGGGGGTTTCTTGTTGCTCTAGCTGTGGGGGCTCCTCCGCGGCTCTGGATGTGCGGGCTCCTCCGCGGCTCTGGATGTGCAGGCTCCTCCGCGGCTCTGGATGTGTGGGCTTCGTGTTGCTCTAGCTGTGGGGGCTCCTCCGCGGCTCTGGATGTGTGGGCTTCATGTTGCTCTAGCTGTGGGGGCTCCTCCGCGGCTCTGGATGTGGGGGCTCCTCCTTGGCTCTGGATCTGGGGCTCCTCCGCGGCTCTGGATCTGGGGCTCCTCCATGGCTCTGGATCTGGGGCTCCTTCGTGGCTCTGGATGTGGGGGCTCCTCCGTGGCTCTGGATGTGTGGGCTCTTGTGTGGGCCTGGATGTGTGGGCTCCTGTGGGGGTCTGGATGTGTGGGCTTCGTGTTGCTCTAGTTGTGGTGGCATCTCCATGGTTCTAGCTGTGGGGGCTGCTCCATGGCTTTGGATCTGGGGCATCTCCTTGGCTCTAGATGTTTGGGCTTCGTGTTGCTCTAGCTGTGGGGGCTCCTCCGCGGCTCTGGCTGTGGGGGCTCCTCCGCGGCTCTGGATGGGGGGGCTCCTCCGCGGCTCTAGCTCTGGGGCTCTTCTGAGGCTCTGGATGTGGGGGGCTCCTCCGTGGCTCTGGATGTGGGGGCTTCTGTGTGGGTCAGGATGTGGGGGCTTCTGTGTGGGTCAGGATGTGTGGGCTTCGTGTTGCTCTAGTTGTGGTGGCATCTCCAAGGTTCTAGATGTGAGGGCTGCTCCATGGCTCTGGATCTGGGACATCTCCATGGCTCTGGATGTTTGGGCTTCGTGTTGCTCTATTTGTGGGGGCTCCTCCGTGCTCTTGTTGTGGGGGCTCCTCCGTGGCTCTGGATATGGGGGCTCCTGTGTGGGTCTGGATGTGGGGGCGCCTGTGTGGGTCTGGATGTTTGGGCTTCGTGTTGCTCTAGTTGTGGTGGCATCTCCATGGTTCTAGCTGTGAGGGCTGCTCCATGGCTCTGGATCTGGGGCATCTCCATGGCTCTGGATGTTTGGGCTTCATGTTGCTCTAGTTGTGGGGGCTCCTCCGCGGCTCTGGATGTGGGGGCTCCTGTGTGGGTCTGGATGTGGGGTCTCCTGTGTGGGTCTGGATGTGGGGGCTCCTCCGTGGCTCTGGATGTGTGGGCTTCATGTTGCTCTAGTTGTGGGGGCTCCTGTGTGGGTCTGGATGTGTGGGCTTCGTGTTGCTCTAGTTGTGGTGGCATCTCCATGGTTCTAGCTGTGAGGGCTGCTCCATGGCTCTGGATCTGGGGCATCTCCATGGCTCTGGATGTTTGGGCTTCGTGTTGCTCTAGTTGTGGGGGCTCCTCCGTGGCTCTGGATATGGGGGCTTATCCGGGGCTCTGGATGTGGGGCTCTGTGTGGGTCTGGATGTGGGGGCGCCTGTGTGGGTCTGGATGTTTGGGCTTCGTGTTGCTCTAGTTGTGGTGGCATCTCCATGGTTCTAGCTGTGAGGGCTGCTCCATGGCTCTGGATCTGGGGCATCTCCATGGCTCTGGATGTTTGGGCTTCATGTTGCTCTAGTTGTGGGGGCTCCTCCGCGGCTCTGGATGTGGGGGCTCCTGTGTGGGTCTGGATGTGGGGTCTCCTGTGTGGGTCTGGATGTGGGGGCTCCTCCGTGGCTCTGGATGTGTGGGCTTCATGTTGCTCTAGTTGTGGGGGCTCCTGTGTGGGTCTGGATGTGTGGGCTTCGTGTTGCTCTAGTTGTGGTGGCATCTCCATGGTTCTAGCTGTGAGGGCTGCTCCATGGCTCTGGATCTGGGGCATCTCCATGGCTCTGGATGTTTGGGCTTCGTGTTGCTCTAGTTGTGGGGGCTCCTCCGTGGCTCTGGATATGGGGGCTTATCCGTGGCTCTGGATGTGGGGGCTCCTGTGTGGGTCTGGATGTGGGGGCGCCTGTGTGGGTCTGGATGTTTGGGCTTCGTGTTGCTCTAGTTGTGGTGGCATCTCCATGGTTCTAGCTGTGAGGGCTGCTCCATGGCTCTGGATCTGGGGCATCTCCATGGCTCTGGATGTTTGGGCTTCATGTTGCTCTAGTTGTGGGGGCTCCTCCGCGGCTCTGGATGTGGGGGCTCCTGTGTGGGTCTGGATGTGGGGTCTCCTGTGTGGGTCTGGATGTGGGGGCTCCTCCGTGGCTATGGATGTGTGGGCTGCATGTTGCTCTAGTTGTGGGGGCTCTTGTGTGGGTCTGGATGTGTGGGCTTCGTGTTGCTCTAGTTGTGGTGGCATCTCCATGGTTCTAGCTGTGAGGGTTACTCCATGGCTCTGGATCTGGGGCATCTCCATGGCTCTGGATGTTTGGGCTTCTTTTTGCTCTAGTTGTGGGGGCTCCTCCGTGGCTCTGGATATGGGGGCTCCTGTGTGGGTCTGGATGTGGGGGCTCCTGTGGGGGCTCCTGTGTGGGTCTGGATGTGTGGGCTTCGTGTTGCTCTAGTTGTGGTGGCATCTCCATGGTTCTAGCTGTGAGGGTTGCTCCATGGCTCTGGATCTGGGGCATCTCCATGGCTCTGGATATGTGGGCTTCGTGTTGCTCTAGTTGTGGGGGCTCCTCCTTGGCTCTGGATATGGGGGCTCCTCCGTGGCTCTGGATCTGGGGGCTCCTGTGTGGGTCTGGAGGTGGGGGCTCCTGTGTGGGTCTGGATGTGTGGGCTTCGTGTTGCTCTAGTTGTGGTGGCATCTCCATGGTTCTAGCTGTGAGGGATGCTCCATGGCTCTGGATCTGGGGCATCTCCATGGCTCTGGATGTTTGGGCTTCGTGTTGCTCTAGTTGTGGGGGCTCCTCCGTGGCTCTGGATATGGGGGCTCATCCGCGGCTCTGGATGTGGGAGCTGCTGTGTGGATCTGGATGTGGGGGCTCCTGTGTGGATCTGGATGTGGGGGCTCATGGGTGGGTCTGGGTGTGTGGGCTTTGTGTTGCTCTAGTTGTGGAGGAATATCCGGTTGCCTCTGCTGTACTTGTTTGTGTATTTCATATGTGATTATTTTCCTGCCGGCGGCGATGTCTCCTCGCCTCCCATTAGCCCCCGGTCCGGCCGCAGCTTCATTTCATTTTAGGAGAAGTCACCTGTTAAATATGTGAATCAAATTAGTTTCATGAATGTAATAACCGCTCAGAAGTACAATATTGCAGATAACTAGGTGGCAGGATTTCCAGACGTCTGCTCTGTGCTTCCAATTCTAATGACGTGACCCTGGGGTGGGTGTGGAGCTCTTGCTTGTGGCCGGGTACATTGTAGCCAGATCTCTGCAGGATCTGTCTTACAGGAAGACAACTTGGTGGAGACGGATGAAGCTTCGGCCTCTAGAGCCCGACCCACTCTCTCCCTGGAAGCTCCACAGGGAAGTGTTTGGCCACTTCATATTTGTTGTAAGCCCATGGACCTAGGGAAGGAGCATAGACACCTCGTACACATTTGTCAGGATAGACTGATCTGGAGCAATGAATACCCTACAGTGTAAATCACAGAAGAAGGACACATGGCACATGTGGACACCACCACATCTGCCCATATTTCATCATAGAAGAGAAAGTGATGTCTGGAGATCTCTGCAGCCACTAATGTCTCCTCCTCCTCAACCTTGAGTCTATAGATCCTGAGGAGATTACCTTGGCCTCATGTCTCCTCCTTCTTGGCCTCAGGTCTGTGGTATCCTGATGAGATAACTGCAGCCTCATGTCTCCTCCTCCCCAACCTCTAGTCTGTGGGATCCTGAGATCACCCTGGCCTCACATCTCCTCCTTCCCGGCCTCATGTCTGTGGGATCCTGAGGAGATCATCCCGGTCTCACACATCTTCTCCTCCCCGACCTCCAATCTGTGGGATCCTGAGGAGATCACCCCAGCCTCATGTCTCCTCCTTCCCACCTCCGGTTTGTGGGATTCTGAGATCACCCCGGCCTCACGTCTCCTCCGTCCCACCTCCAGTCTGTAGGATCCTGAGATCACTCTGGCCTCATGTCTCCATCTCCTCAACCTCCAGTCTGTGGGATCCGGAGATCACTCCGGCCTCACTTCTCCTCCTCCCGACCTCCAGTCTGTGGGTTCCTAAGATCACTCTGACCTCATGTCTCCATCTCCTCAACCTCCACTCTGTGGGATCCTGAAGAGATCAGCCTGGTCTCATGTCTCCTCCTTTTCAACCTCCAGTCTGTGGGATCCTGAGGAGATCACTCTGGCCTCATGCCTCCTCCTCAACCTCCAGTCTGTGGCATCCTGAGGAGAAAACCCTGGCCTCATGTCTCCTCCTCAACCTCCAGTCTGTGGTATCCTGATCAGATCACCCCGGCCTCATGTCTCCTCCTTCCCACCTCCAGTCTGCAGGATCCTGAGATCAGCCTGGCCTCATGTCTCCATCTCCTCAACCACCAGTCTGTAGGATCCTGAGGAGATCACTACGGCCTTATGCCTCCTCCTCAACCTCTAGTCTGTGGGATCATGAGGAGATCACCCCGGCCTTACGGTTCCTCCTTCCTGGCCTCATGTCTGTGGGATACTGAGGAGATCACCCTGGCCTCACATCTTCTCCTTCCCGGCCTCATGTCTGTGGGATCCTGAGGAGATCACCCCAGCCTCATGTCTCCTCCTTTCTGACCTCATGTCTGTGGGATCCTAAAGAGATCAACCTGGCCTCATGTCTGCTTCTTCCCAGCCTCATGTCTGTGGGGTCATGAGATCACCCTGGCCTCATGTCTCCTCCTTCCCAGCCTCATTTCTTTGTGATCCTGAGAAGATCACCCTGGCCTCCTGTCTCCTCCTCCCCGACCTCCAGTCTATGGGATCCTGAGATCACTCTGGCCTCATTTCTCCAACTCCTCAACCTCCAGTCTGTGGGTTCCTGAGGAGATCAGCCCGGTCTCATGTCTCCTCCTTTTCAACCTCCAGTCTGTGGGATCCTGAGGAGATCACTCTGGCCTCATGCCTCCTCCTCAACTTCCAGTCTCTGGGATCCTGAGGAGATCACCCCGGCCTCACGTCTCCTCATTCCCACCTCCAATCTGTGGGTTCCTAAGATCACTCTGGCCTCATGTCTCCATCTCTTCAACCTCCAATCTGTGGGATCCTGAGGAGATCAGCCCGGTCTCATGTCTCCTCCTTTTCAACCTCCAGTCTGTGGGATCCTGAGGAGATCACTCTGGCCTCATGCCTCCTCCTCAACTTCCAGTCTCTGGGATCCTGAGGAGATCACCCCGGCCTCACGTCTCCTCATTCCCACCTCCAGTCTGCAGGATCCTGAGATCAGCCTGGCCTCATGTCTCCAGCTCCTCCACCTCCAGTCTGTGGGATCCGGAGATCACTCCGGCCTCACTTCTCCTCCTCCTCGACCTCCAGTCTGTGGGTTCCTAAGATCACTCTGACCTCATGTCTCCATCTCCTCAACCTCCAATCTGTGGGATCCTGAGGAGATCAGCCTGGTCTCATGTCTCCTCCTTTTCAACCTCCAGTCTGTGGGATCCTGAGGAGATCACTCTGGCCTCATGCCTCCTCCTCAACCTCCAGTCTGTGGCATCCTGAGGAGATAACCCTGGCCTCATGTCTCCTCCTCAACCTCCAGTCTGTGGTATCCTGATCAGATCACCCCGGCCTCATGTCTCCTCCTTCCCACCTCCAGTCTGCAGGATCCTGAGGAGATCACTACGGCCTTATGCCTCCTCCTCAACCTCTAGTCTGTGGGATCATGAGGAGATCACCCCGGCCTCATGTCTCCTCATTCCTGGCCTCATGTATGTGGGATACTGAGGAGATCGTCCTGGCCTCAGGTCTTCTCCTCTCTGACCTCCAGTCTGTGGGATCCTGAGGAGATCACCCCGGCCTCACATCTCCTCCATCCCACCTCCAGTCTGCAGGATCCTGAGATCACCCCGGCCTCACGTCTCCTCCTTCCTGACCTCATGTCTGTGGAATACTGAGGAGATCGCCCTAGCCTCGGGTCTTCTCCTCTCTGACCTCCAGTCTGTAGGGATCTTGAGGAGATCGCCCTGGACTCATGTCTCCTCCTCTCTGACCTCCAGTCTGTTTGATCCTTAGGAGAACACCCCGGTCTCGTATATCCTCCTTCCCAGCCTCATTTCTTTGGGATCCTGAGAAGATCACTCTGGCCTCAAGTCTCCTCCTTCTCGACCTCCAGTCTGTGGGATCCTGAGATCACTCTGGGCTCATGTCTCCATGTCCTCAACCTCCAGTCTGTAGAATCCTGAGGAGGTCACTCCAGCCTCACTTCTTCTCCTCCCTGACCTCCAGTCTGTGGGATCCTAAGATCACTCTGGCCTCATGTCTCCATCTCCTCAACCTCCAGTCTGTGGGATCCTGAGGAGATCACCTCAGCCTCATGCCTCCTCCTCAACCTCCAGTCTGTGGGATCCTGAGGAGATCACTCCGGCCTCATGCCTCCTCCTCAACCTCCAGTCCGTGGGATCCTGAGGAGATCACTCCGGCCTCATGCCTCCTCCTCAACCTCCAGTCTGTGGGATCCTGAGGAGATCACCCCGGCCGTACGTCTCCTCCTTTTCAAATTCCATTCTATGGGATCCTGAGGGGATCACTCCAGTCTCATGCCTCCTCCCCGAGCTCCAGTCTGTGGGAGCCTGAGGAGATCATCCTGGCTTCACTTCAACTCCTCCCCGACCTCTAGTCTGTAGGATCCTAAGGAGATCACCCCGGCCTCATGTCTTCTCCTTCCTGGCCTCATGTCTGTGGGATCCTGAGGAGATCGCCCTGTCCTCATGTCTCCTTCTCCCTGACCTCCAGTCTCTAGGATCCTAAGGAGATCATCCCGGCCTCATCTCTCCTCCTTCCTGGCCTCATGTCAGTGGGATCCTGAGGAGATCACTCCGGCCTCATGTCTCCTCCTCCCCGACCTCCAGTCTGTAGGATCATGAGGAGGTCACTCCAGCCTCACTTCTTCTCCTCCCTGACCTCATGTCTGTGGGATCCTGAGGAGATCACCCCGGCCTCACGTATCCTCCTCCCCAACCTTCATTCGGTGGGATCCTGAGGAGTTTGCCTGGATGCCTCTAGGCTCCTTGCCCCTGTTCTCCAGCCTTGTCTCCTCCTCCTTGACCTCCAGTCTGTGGGAGCCTGAGGAGATCACCCTGGCCTTACTTCTCCTCCTCCCTGACCTCCAGTCTGTGGGATCTGTTGGAGATCACCCCGGCCTCACGTCTCCTCCTTCCTGGCCTCATGTCTGTGGGATCCTGAGGAGATCACCCAGGCCTCATGTCTCCTCCTCTCTGACCTCCAGTCTGTAAGATCCTAAGGAGAAAACCCCGGCCTCACATCTCCTCCTTCCTGGCCTCCAGTCTGTGGGATCCTGAGGAGATCATCCCAGCCTCACGTCTCCTCCTCCCCAACCTTCATTCTGTGGGATCCTGAGGAGTTTTCCCGGACGCCTCTAGGCTCCTTGCCCCTGTTCTCCAGCCTTTTCTCCTCCTCCCTGACCTCCAGCCTGTGGGATCCTGAGGAGATCACCCCGGCCTCACGTCTCCTCCTCCCCAACCTTCATTCTGTGGGATCCTGAGGAGTTTGCCTGGATGCCTCTAGGCTCCTTGCCCCTGTTCTCCAGCCTTGACTCCTCCTCCCTGACCTCCATTCTGTGGGATCCTGAGGAGATCACCCCGGCCTCACGTCTCCTCCTCCCCAACCTTCATTTCTGTGGGATCCTGAGGAGTTTGCCTGGATGCCTCTAGGCTCCTTGCCCCTGTTCTCCAGCCTTGTCTCCTCCTCCCTGACCTCCATTCTGTGGGATCCTGAGGAGATCACCCCGGCCTCACGTCTCCTCCTCCCCAATCTTCATTCTGTGGGATCCTGAGGAGTTTGCCTGGACGCCTCTAGGCTCCTTGCCCCGCTTCTCTGGCCTCGTCTCCTCTCCACACATTTCTTTGTGCTGTTTGTTTTTGTAAATGTTCAGACCTTTTTTTCTTTTCAAGGATAAAATGTTAATAGGCGCTTTGCTGCAGGCGCCACAATTAATGTATTAAACATGTGCAAATCTGTGGCTGGTTCATCCTGCTCCCCGGCTCTCACCCGTCCTATCTGCATCTCACTTAATAAGGCAGATTGATATCACTAATTCAGCGGTGGGGGACACAGAGCCATTTACTGACGGCACAAGCTGCGCTCCATCAGCCCGGCTGCCGCTCCCCGGTTCTGGGCTTAACGGCCCTCCCTGCTGTTCCCAACTCATTTCATTTCCAAAACAAGGCATTTACTTCGCGGCTGCGGCTCTGAAATAAGCATATCATTATCCAAGGATTGAGCGAACAGTCAGACCATGATTAATCCCTCCGAATGGAGCAACTGACCCCAGTGCTAAAGGACTAAGCCCCGGCTCCTGCTGAAGATGAGATCGACTCCAGCACGAGGAGAAACCGTTCCTTCTCTGAAGCATCACATATGATTCATGGAGACGTCACTGTATGGACAAGGTGACGTGTGCTCCTCCACAGGTGACGCTAAACCATCAACGTCTAAGGAAGTTCCTCAATCATACCACCGAAGTCAAAGAGCTGTCCACAGCACAAAGCTGGAAAATCTGCACCAACTCCATCCCCGACACCGCCCGAGAGAGAAGATCCACAGCTCAGGAAACCACAAGATGTAGATGAACAGCTCAGAAGAAAGGGCTCAATGGAGGCATCACCAGGAAGGGACAGAACCTCAGGTGATGAAATATGGAGGATCCCTGAGGACACGACGGAGGAACAGCTTCACCCTGAGCGCTCTCCATCACGCACCATGCAGTTACATGGAGGGAAGGCTTGGATACTGTGCAACCACTACCTGCAATGGCCGGCAGAGGAGCGAACCCTCAGACACCACAGTCCATGGAGATGGCTGCATCTGAGGAGGGTCAGGACCCTGTATCCCCTCGGACAACACAGTCCATGGAGATTGCTGCATCTGAGGGGTGTCAGGACCCTGTATCCCCTCGGACACCACAGTCCATGGAGATGGCTGCATCTGAGGAGGGTCAGGACCCTGTATCCCCTCGGACACCACAGTCCATGGAGATGGCTGCATCTGAGGAGGGTCAGAACCCTGTATCCCCGCGGACACCACAGTCCATGGAGATGGCTGCATCTGAAGAGGGTCAGGACCCTGTATCTCCTTCAGACACCACAGTCCATGGTGATGGCTACATCTGAGGAGGTTCAGGACCCTGTATCCCCATCAGACAGCACAGTCCATGGAGATGGCTGCATCTGAGGAGGTTCAGGACCCTGTATCTCCCTCAGACACCACAGTCCATGGTGATGGCTACATCTAAGGAGGGCCAGGACCCTGTATCTCCCTCAGACACCACAGACCATGGTGATGGCTGCATCTGAGGAGGGTCAGGACCCTGTATACCTCTCAGACACCACAGTCCGTGGAGATTGCTGCATCTGAGGAGGTTCAGGACCCTGTATCATCCTCAGACACCATAGTCCATGGTGATGGCTACATCTGAGGGGTGTCAGGACCCTGTATCCCCTTGGACACCACAGTCCATGGAGATGGCTGCATCTGAGGAGGGTCAGGACCCTGTATCCCCTCAGAAACCACAGTCCATGGAGGTTGCTGCATCTGAGGAGGTTCAGGACCCTGTATCATCCTCAGACACCACAGTCAATGGAGATGGCTGCATCTGAGGAGGGTCAGGACCCTGTATCTCCCTCATACACCACAGTCCATGGTGATGGCTGTATCTGAGGAGGGTCAGGACCCTGTATCTCCCTCATACACCACAGTCCATGGAGATGGCTGTATCTGAGGAGGGTCAGGACCCTGTATCCCCTCGGACTGGAGGATGCAGTGGATTGTATTGGCCATCAGACTCTCACACCGTCAGATACATTTGAGAGTGTTCAGTCCCATATGGTGCAGGAAATAGGAATAAACATTTGCTTCGCTGCCGTGTGACAAAACGGGAATCACAATGTTACAGGGACACCTGGAAGACCAGGGCAGCGCGGGGACTTTATCTCATATATTCTCCTAAAGATGAATGAAAGGTGAAAACTGTAACCTCCTGCGGAAAGTTATGTCTGAATGTCACAGGCCGCAGTCACAACGGGGTCAGTCCCCTGGCCGGACGAAGACCACCAGGCGGCTCCAGAAGAATGACCCCAGATGAGGCTTCTGGCGCTGACACCGACTGTGTCCTGAAACCAGTAGAGAAGGCTACAGAGCTCTCCACAAAGACATGAGGACAGGGAATTCCAGCTCATTGCCCTGAAAGAGTCTCCGATAGCGATGGCTGCTTCCAGGACTCTGAAAACTTTCCATCTAAATTGTTTCATTAACAAAAAATGTCATACATGCAATTACCTGCAAGACCTGCAGCTTCACATAGGATGCACCATATACGAAAAAATCCACATCACAGAGCATATATGTCCAATTCAGGAAGGCCTGAGGAACGTGGCGGTCGTCACAAGACCCTTCAGTGCCAGGACTCCGGATGAGGTCATCTCGGGCCCTCACAGGGGGGATTGGCACAAATTAGTATTAGAACGGGAGGCTCAGTGCTCGCTTCCCACAGGGTCTATTGTCCATAGTTTTCTCCTGTTTGTTTCTGTATCTGTCCCTACACTTCTGTTTTCTATCCATTGTCTTTCTCCTCTTTCGGGGTCGACCATTGTCTTTCTCCTCTCCCGGAATCTTCCATTGTCTTTCTCTTCTCCCGTGGTCTTCCATTGTCTTTCTCCTCTTCCAGGGTCGTCCATTGTCTTTCTCCTCTTTCAGGGTCTTCCATTGTCTTTCTCCTCTCCCGGGGTCTTCCATGGTCTTTCTCCTCTCTCGTGGTTGTCCATTGTCTTTCTCCTCTCTCGTGGTTGTCCATTGTCTTTCTCCTCTTCGAGGGTCTTCCATTGTCTTTCTCCTCTCCCATGGTCGTCAAATTTTCTTTTCTCCTCTCTCGGGGTAGTCCATTGTCTTTCTCCTCTCCCGGGGTCATCCATTGTCTTTCTCCTCTCCCGGGGTCGTCCATTGTCTTTCTCCTCTCCCGGGGTCATCCATTGTTTTTCTCCTCTTCCGGGGTCTTCCATTGTCTTTCTCCTCTTCCAGGGTCATCCATTGTTTTTCTCCTCTCCCTGGGTCGTCCATTGTCTTTCTCCTCTTCCGGGGTCTTCAATTGTCTTTCTCCTCTCCCGGGGTCTTCCATTGTCTTTCTCCTCTCCCGGGGTCTTCCATTGTCTTTCTCCTCTCCCGGGGTCGTCCATTGTCTTTCTCCTCTCCCGGGGTCGTCCATTGTCTTTCTCCTCTCCCGGGGTCGTCCATTGTCTTTCTCCTCTCCCGGGCCTCCATTGTCTTTCTCCTCTCCCGGGGTCGTCCATTGTCTTTCTCCTCTTTCGGGGTCGTCCATTGTCTTTCTCCTCTCCCGGAATCTTCCATTGTCTTTCTCTTCTCCCGTGGTCTTCCATTGTCTTTCTCCTCTTCCAGGGTCGACCATTGTCTTTCTCCTCTTTCAGGGTCTTCCATTGTCTTTCTCCTCTCCCGGGGTCTTCCATGGTCTTTCTCCTCTCTCGTGGTTGTCCATTGTCTTTCTCCTCTTCGAGGGTCTTCCATTGTCTTTCTCCTCTCCCATGGTCGTCCATTGTCTTTCTCCTCTCTCGGGGTAGTCCATTGTCTTTCTCCTCTCCCGGGGTCATCCATTGTCTTTCTCCTCTCCCGGGGTCGTCCATTGTCTTTCTCCTCTCCCGGGGTCATCCATTGTTTTTCTCCTCTTCCGGGGTCTTCCATTGTCTTTCTCCTCTTCCAGGGTCTTCCATTGTCTTTCTCCTCTCCCTGGGTCGTCCATTGTCTTTCTCCTCTTCCGGGGTCTTCTATTGTTTTTCTCCTCTCCCGGGGTCTTCCATTGTCTTTCTCCTCTCCCGGGGTCTTCCATTGTCTTTCTCCTCTCCCGGGGTCGTCCATTGTCTTTCTCCTCTCCCGGGGTCGTCCATTGTCTTTCTCCTCTCCCGGGGTCGTCCATTGTCTTTCTCCTCTCCCTGTCTTTCTCCTCTCTCGGGGTCTTCCATTGTCTTTCTCCTCTCCCGGGGTCGTCCATTGTCTTTCTCCTCTCCCGGGGTCGTCCATTGTCTTTCTCCTCTTTCGGGGTCGTCCATTGTCTTTTTCCTCTCTCGGGGTCTTCCATTGTCTTTTTCCTCTCTCGGGGTCTTCCATTGTCTTTCTCCTCTCACGGGGTCTACCATTGTCTTTCTCCTCTCTCGGGGTCTTCCATTGTCTTTTTCCTCTCCCGGGGTCTTCCATTGTCTTTCTCCTCTCCCGGGGTCTTCCATTGTCTTTCACCTCTCTCGGGGTCGTCCATTGTCTTTCTCCTCTCCCGGGGTCTTCCATTGTCTTTCTCCTCTTTCGGGGTGAACCATTGTCTTTTTCCTCTTCCGGGGTGAACCATTGTCTTTCTCCTCTCTCGGGGTCTTCCATTGTCTTTCTCCTCTCACGGGGTAGTCCATTGTCTTTCTCCTCTCCCGGGGTCATCCATTGTCTTTTTCCTCTCTCGGGGTCTTCCATTGTCTTTCTCCTCTCCCGGGGTCTACCTGGTGCTAATTATTAATTCCGTGTCATTGATTGATCCATTTGATTTTAGAATATTTTGAAGATCATTGTCTATTGAGCCTTGAGTAATAGCCTGACGGCTTGAAACGCGTGGGAGGGTTGAATGGACTCTATAGTGGAAAACATTTCTCTTCACAATCTGAGAATATCAGACACCGGGTCCTCGAGGTTCATCCATACAGAGAACCTTAACCTGTGGCAGCATAGTCTTGTAAAGTCTGGACAGCTCTATAGATTACCCTTGAGAGTCCTCATCGGTTCCCTCTTCTTCAGCATCAGGTGCGGATTTACCTTCCGCATTTTGCGTCTCTCTGAGTGATGAGTTCCCATTTGGCTGGGAAGGCTTCATGTCGTGTCTGCCATTGTGGATGTGGACAGACAATAGACATGGAGCCACTATCGGGGTGTCTGCCTCTTGGGCTGAGGGGATTTGGTGCCCAGGGATTTAGATCTGAATCTTTAGCTTTAGCATTTAGTTGAGAATGAAGCTGAACCAGGGCTTTGAAGAGGTCCCTCATCTCCTGACATTGGATGAGAGTCTTTCACCTTCTCTTATGACCTGTCCCATTGGGGGCTCTTGGTTACAGAGGATGCCGCCCAACCTCACATCTTCATCCTCACTGACGCTGTGGCCGGAGATTAGCCGTTCATGCACGGACGTGGGGTCGATGAATATTGGTGCTAGCGAGCTGGAACCACGGGAATGACTCATGGGGAGATGCAGGTTTGCATTTTCTGCCCCAGCTGGATTGGGGGCGCCCTTTCTGTGGGATGAGTCCCCATTTTTCAGTGACGCCATCGTGGGGGACTCGGCGATAAACAGCAGAATTATCCGGAACTCCCCAATCAGCCGGCTACAGTCAAGCACAGATAATAGCCAGACCGACGCTGAGGGACAAAGGACAGAAGGAGTTATGACTCCTGTTACTAGGGTCCCTTTGGGTCCATCTGCCGGGCCTATAGGGGTCCATCTGCCATGAATAGAAGGGTCCATCTGCCAGGTGTGCTGGGGTGCCTTGGCAAGGCATAGATGGGTCCCTCTACTAGGCCTATAGGGGTCCATCTACCATGTGTGCTGGGGTCTCTTGGCAAGGCATAGAGGGGTCCCTCCGCCAGGCCTATAGGGGTCCATCTGCCATGACTAGAAGGGTCCATCTACCCGGTGTGCTGGGGTGCCTTGGCAAGGCATAGAGGGGTCCCTCTGCCAGGCCTATAGGGTTCCATCTACCAGGTGTGCTGGGGTCCCTTGGCAAGGCATAGAGGGGTCCCTCTACTAGGCCTATAGGGGTCCATCTGCCTTGTGTGCTGGGGTCTCTTGGCAAGGCATAGAGGGGTCCCTCTGCCAGGCCTATAGGGTTCCATCTACCAGGTGTGCTGGGGTCCCTTGGCAAGGCATAGAGGGGTCCCTCTACTAGGCCTATAGGGGTCCATCTGCCTTGTGTGCTGGGGTCTCTTGGCAAGGCATAGAGGGGTCCCTCCACCAGGCCTATAGGGGTCCATCTGCCATGTGTGCTGGGGTCTCTTGGCAAGGCATAGAGGGGTCCCTCCACCAGGCCTAGAGGGGTCCATCTGCCCTGTGTGCTGGGGTCTATTGGCAAGGCATAGAGGGGTCCCTCCACCAGGCCTATAGGGGTCCATCTGACATGACTAGATGGGTCCATCTCCCAGGTGTGCTGGGGTCCCTTGGCAAGGCATAGAGGGGTCCCTCTGCTAGGCCTATAGGGGTCCATCTGCCAGGCCTAGTGGGTTCCATCTACCAGGTGTACTGAGATCCCTTGACAAGGCATAGATGGGTCCCTCTGCTAGGCCTATAGGGGTCCATCGGCCATGAATAGAAGGGTCCATCTACCATGTGTGCTGGGGTCTCTTGGAAAGGCATAGAGGGGTCCCTCCGCCAGGCCTATAGGGGTCCATCTGCCATGAATAGAAGGGTCCATCTACCAGGTGTGCTGGGGTCCCTTGGCAAGGCATAGATGGGTCCCTCCACCAGGCCTATAGGGGTCCATCTGCCATGACTAGAAGGGTCCATCTACCAGGTGTGCTGGGGTCCCTTGACAAGGCATAGAGGGGTCCCTCTGCTAGGCCTATAGGGTTCCATCTACCAGGAGTGCTGGAGTCCCTTGACAAGGCATAGAGGGGTCCCTCCACCAGGCCTATAGGGGTCCCTCTGCCAGGTCTATAGGGTTCCATCCTACTCGCTGCCATCTGTTTCTGTGAGTGATGACCTGTTGGGCTGAGTTGGGGGCCCCTCGTGTTGTGTGTGATGATGTGAGATCCACCCTAATCTGACCATGTGGCTCTTGTGTCTTGTCAGTGGGACTCGATCAGTGAAATGGATGAGTACTTCAGCCCTATCCATACATATCAAGTCTGCAACGTCATGTCGCCAAACCAGAACAACTGGCTGCGGACGAACTGGGTGCAGAGAGAGGGCGCCCGGCGGGTGTACGCGGAGATTAAGTTCACACTGCGGGACTGTAACAGCATGCCCGGGGTGCTGGGCACCTGTAAAGAAACCTTCAACCTGTACTACATGGAGAGTGACCGCGACCTGGGCGCCAGCACGCGAGAGGCTCAGTTCATGAAGATTGACACCATCGCTGCGGACGAGAGCTTCACCAGCGTCGACCTTGGGGTCCGAAGGCTCAAGCTGAACACCGAGGTCCGGGAGGTCGGGCCCCTGAGTAGACGAGGATTTTATTTGGCCTTTCAGGACATTGGGGCTTGCATCGCCATCGTATCCGTGCGAGTGTATTACAAGAAGTGTCCGGCGATGGTGCGCAACCTGGCGGCCTTCTCTGAAGCCGTGACTGGAGCAGACTCCTCTTCCCTGGTGGAAGTACGGGGAGAGTGTGTGGGGCACGCCGAGGAGAGGGACACCCCAAAAATGTACTGCAGCGCAGAGGGGGAATGGCTCGTGCCCATCGGGAAGTGTGTGTGCAGCGCGGGCTTCGAGGAGCTGAGCGATTCTTGTGTCGGTAAGTGGAGGAGGTGCAGAAATCACTTCAGCCATCGCTTGTATTCCAGCCTCATAGAGACCCATAACAGAATGAGAGGGGCCCACAGGAAAATGAGAAGGTCCCTATCGCAGAAGAAGAGGGGACCCATAGCAGGGACTGTCCTGGGATGTGAGGAGGTGACACCATTGTGCAGGGACTGTCCATGGATGTGAGGAGGTGACACCATTGTGCAGGGACTGTCCCGGGATGTGAGGAGGTGACACCATTGTGCAGGGACTGTCCTGGGATGTGAGGAGGTGACACCATTGTGCAGGGACTGTCCCGGGATGTGAGGAGGTGACACCATTGTGCAGGGACTGTCCCGGGATGTGAGGAGGTGACACCATTGTGCAGGGACTGTCCCGGGATGTGAGGAGGTGACACCATTGTGCAGGGACTGTCCTGGGATGTGAGGAGGTGACACCATTGTGCAGGGACTGTCCTGGGATGTGAGGAGGTGACACCATTGTGCAGGGACTGTCCTGGGATGTGAGGAGGTGACACCATTGTGCAGGAGCAGGGACTGTCCTGGGATGTGAGGAGGTGACACCATTGTGCAGGGACTGTCCTGGGATGTGAGGAGGTGACACCATTGTGCAGGAGCAGGGACTGTCCTGGGATGTGAGGAGGTGACACCATTGTGTGCAGGCACTGTCACTGGATGTGAGGAGGTGACACCATTGTGCAGGGCAGGGACTGTCCCGGGATGTGAGGAGGTGACACCATTGTGCAGGAGCAGGGACTGTCCCGGGATGTGAGGAGGTGACACCATTGTGCAGGGACTGTCCCGGGATGTGAGGAGGTGACACCATTGTGCAGGGACTGTCCCGGGATGTGAGGAGGTGACACCATTGTGCAGGGACTGTCCCGGGATGTGAGGAGGTGACACCATTGTGCAGGGACTGTCCTGGGATGTGAGGAGGTGACACCATTGTGCAGGGACTGTCCCGGGATGTGAGGAGGTGACACCATTGTGCAGGGACTGTCCTGGGATGTGAGGAGGTGACACCATTGTGCAGGGACTGTCCTGGGATGTGAGGAGGTGACACCATTGTGCAGGAGCAGGGACTGTCTGGGATGTAGGAGGTGACACCATTGTGCAGGGACTGTCCGGATGTGAGAGGGACACCATTGTGCAGGGACTGTCATGGGATGTGAGGAGGTGACACCATTGTGCAGGGACTGTCCTGGGATGTGAGGAGGTGACACCATTGTGCAGGGACTGTCCCGGGATGTGAGGAGGTGACACCATTGTGCAGGGACTGTCCGGGATGTGAGGAGGTGACACCATTGTGCAGCAGGGACTGTCCCGGGATGTGAGGAGGTGACACCATTGTGCAGGGACTGTCCCGGGATGTGAGGAGGTGACACCATTGTGCAGGAGCAGGGACTGTCCCGGGATGTGAGGAGGTGACACCATTGTGCAGGGACTGTCCTGGGATGTGAGGAGGTGACACCATTGTGCGGGAGCAGGGGACTGTCCTGGGATGTGAGGATGGTGACACCATTGTGCAGGGACTGTCCCGGGATGTGAGGAGGTGACACCATTGTGCAGGGACTGTCCCGGGATGTGAGGAGGTGACACCATTGTGCAGGGACTGTCCCGGGATGTGAGGAGGTGACACCATTGTGCAGGAGCAGGGACTGTCCTGGGATGTGAGGAGGTGACACCATTGTGCAGGGACTGTCCCGGGATGTGAGGAGGTGACACCATTGTGCAGGGACTGTCCCGGGATGTGAGGAGGTGACACCATTGTGCAGGAGCAGGGACTGTCCCGGGATGTGAGGAGGTGACACCATTGTGCAGGAGCAGGGACTGTCCCGGGATGTGAGGAGGTGACACCATTGTGCAGGGACTGTCCTGGGATGTGAGGAGGTGACACCATTGTGCAGGGACTGTCCTGGGATGTGAGGAGGTGACACCATTGTGCAGGGACTGTCCCGGGATGTGAGGAGGTGACACCATTGTGCAGGAGCAGGGACTGTCCCGGGATGTGAGGAGGTGACACCATTGTGCAGGGACTGTCCTGGGATGTGAGGAGGTGACACCATTGTGCAGGGACTGTCCTGGGATGTGAGGAGGTGACACCATTGTGCAGGAGCAGGGACTGTCCCGGGATGTGAGGAGGTGACACCATTGTGCAGGAGCAGGGACTGTCCCGGGATGTGAGGAGGTGACACCATTGTGCAGGAGCAGGGACTGTCCCGGGATGTGAGGAGGTGACACCATTGTGCAGGAGCAGGACTGTCCGGGATGTGAGGAGGGTGACACCATTGTGCAGGACTGTCCGGGATGTGAGGAGGTGACACCATTGTGCAGGGACTGTCCTGGGATGTGAGGAGGTGACATCATTGTGGACAGGGACTGTCCAGGGATGTGAGGAGGTGACACCATTGTGCGGGGTGTCCCGGGGGGGTTGGGAGGTGACACCATTGTGCAGGGGAACTGTCCCCGGGGTTGAGGGGGACACCCTTTGGGGAGGGACTGTCCGGGGTGTGAGGAGTGACACCCTTTTGCAGGGCTGTCCGGGATTGAGGAGGTGAAACCCTTGTGGGAAAAGGGGCTGTCCGGGATGTGAGGAGGGGGACCCATTGTGAGGGACTGTCCGGGATGTGGGAGGGGACACATTGTGCAGGGCGCCCGGGATTAGGAGGTGACACCCTTGTGGGGACTGTCCCGGGATGGGGAGGTGACACCATTTTGCGGGGGGTGTCCCGGGTGTGAGGAGGGAACCATTGTGGGGGAGGGACTGCCCCGGGATTGAGGGGTGACACCATTGTGAGGACAGGGACTGTCCGGGATGTGAGGAGGTGACACCATTGTGCAGGGACGTCCGGAGTGAGGGGGTGACACATTTTGCAGGGAATGTCCCGGGGTGTGAGGAGGGTGACACCATTGTGGCAGGAGCAGGACTGTCCTGGGATGTGAGGAGGTGACCACCATTGTGCTGGGACTGTCCCTGGGATGTGAGGAGGTGCACCATCTGTGCAGGAGCAGGGAATGTCCGGGATGTGAGGAGGTGGACACCATTGTGCAGGAGCAGGGGACTGTCCCGGGATGTGAGGAGGTGTCACCATTGTGCAGGGACTGTCGCGCAGGATGTGAGGAGGTGACACAATTGGTGCAGGGATGTCCTGGGATGTGAGGAGGGACACCATTGTGCAGGGGACTGTCCGGATGTTTGAGGACGGTGACACCATTGTGCTGGGACTGTACAGGGAACAGATCTGTGAGGATGGGTGACACCATTGTGAGCGCCAAGAGGGACGTCCAGGGTGTGAGGAGGTGACACCATTTTGTGCTGGGACTGTCCTGGATTTGGTGAGTGACACCGCATGTGTGCAGGGATTGTCTAGGGATGTGATGGGAGGAGGTGACACCATTGTTCAGGAGCAGGGGGACTGTCATGGATGTGAGGAGATGACACCATTGTGCGGGACTGTCCTGGATGATGAGGAATTCGGTGTCACCATTGTGCAAGGGACGGTCCTGGGATGGGTGGAGGTGACACAATTGTGCAGGAGCAGGGGACGTTCCCGGATGTGAGGAGGTGACACCATTGTGCAGGGACTGTCCCGGGATGTGAGGAGGTGACACCAGTGTGAAGGTGCAGGGACTGTGTCCCGGGATCTGGGAGGAGGTGACACCATTGTGCAGGGACTGTCCCAGGATGTGAGGAGGATGACTCAATGTGCAGGGACTGTCCACGATTCTTCCTATATTGTAAGACATATGACGATGGTATTCCTTGTTATGATTTATAGGAAGGAAATATTTTCACTGGTGGGAATATACTGTATATTGGTTTCTCTTGGGAAGAAGGTCTTGGAAGTCTGCCAGATCTCTTTTCTGGTGCTATTTTTAACATATAATGAAAGGTATCTTTCCTCTGCCAGGATCCATAAACTGTCTGATGCAGGATGGAACAGAAGCCTTAGGCTGTTGGTCCACTACGCTCACAAATCCGCTAGTGTATAAGGGGCGGGACGGGGGGCGGGGCCGGAAGCTAGCGCTCAGTGGCCCCATAGACTGTCATTAATCTACGGCGCGTACGCGCCATAAATAATGTGCATGTCACTTTCTCACCCCGTAGCGGATTCGTCCTGAGCGGGGAGGAGCGACGGAATGCATTGTTCTCTAGGAGAGCATGGATGTAGCAGCAATACTCCGACGATTGGCGCCGTACTGCAGCACAAATCGGCGCGGTACGGGCCAATCCGCGGAGAAAAATAAGGCGCGTGAACGAAGCCTTTACGTGTCTTTTGAAACAAGTTTTCCCAGGTAATCAGGATGTAATCATGGCTCTTTATTAGTGAAGGGCGCCCATACCTCGTTTTGCAGGTGTTCTACTGTAAAATTTCAGCTAGGGGGGAAGGCTTAAAACAGGATGGACACACAAATACCATTGAGAAGGGCGAATGTATTGATCGGGATGTGCGCCTCCACGATCTGATCCCCTGTCGGGACGATGGGATGCATGTTTATCCGCCAACCTTCGCCGCTTTTGGCTGCGCCTAGCGTGAAGGGGAGTGCAATGTGGCAGCGGTGTAGGGCGTTCTGGGGTGGGGACGCAGCACATTCAAAATACTTATGAGCATGTATGATCGCGGGTCGGAGAAGTGCGGCGCATTGCAGCTCGACAGGCAGACCTCGTTGAAGTTGAAGTCTAAATGAGCCGGAGGAGCAAACGTATTGGAATGGGGCATAAAATGTGTCTAGGTCGATGTTACAAACAGTGCACGCCCTCACTCCCGTGCGCATAGAGGTGTTAAAACATTCTCCTGAAAAAAGAGCTCACAAACCTATAAACCGAGACGGGCGTAACATCAGGAATTGGGGAAATAGAAATTGCCGGGGAAAATACAGTGATTCATTTTCTGTAGTACTAATTATTGGTCGGCAGAAACCAACCAATCAGAATAGGACGCGACAGTGAACCATTTAACCTATGGAGAAAACTATTGACCAACAGAATAGGAGCGACGGGAATCATTGATAACCTATGGAGAGTATTGGGGACCAATCAAATGAAAAAGGCGGGACAGTTCAATAATACAGTAAAAAGGCAGAAAAGAGCTGATTGGTTAAGCCTCGGAGGCAGATATGAATCCACAATCATATGCTAGTGCGTCTCATTTTGAGTGGTGCAAGAAGGAGCAATAGAAGGGCGCGATAGAAGGGCGCCCTAAAGTTATTAGTGTCTATGGAAATATTCTAGTACTGTGATTGGTTGGGGGAAGAGGGGCTCGTTCAGCTTAGCCAACAGGGCATGAGCTACCTTCTCATAGAGTTCTATGGGAAAAAGAAATGCAGAGCGCGCTCTGTGATTGGCTCAGTAAAAGAGGCGCCGTTATTTGGACCATGGGAGATGCGCGCGACGCTCCTATAATAGGGTTTTCTTTTAATGCAATCTGTAATGAAAACTGTACATGGCCCTGAAACCCAAATGAAAAGGGACTCCAAATTTTTCCCATGTGTAAAAAAAATGTTTCAATAATAGGGAGGAAACGAAAAAAAAAGAAATAAAATGAACTTTCACTTTCAACCCGGGCGAAAACGGGCCCCTCCAAAACGCCCCCCATTTAATTAAAACTGTCCCCCCGAAGTTTTTTAATTCCCCCAAAAACGATAAAAGGAAGAGATTTTTTCCCCTAAATGGGGGGAAAATTTGAGATTTTAGGGAAAAAATGAAATAAAATATCCAGGGTTGCATGTTTGGGGGGGAGGGCCCTCTCTTGAGGAGGAGTCTTGGGAAGAAGCCACGGCCCTTGGGCACATGGAAGGGACCACATGGACTCATGGGTGAAGGCCTGGATGGGAATATAAAATTGTATTTTGTTTTTATGATTTGTAACTGTCATTGGAAATTGGTTGTGTTTGAGTTTTTTGTAACCCCTGGTTGTTTCCTTTCTTTTTGTTTCCCGGGATGTCTCCAAAATTTTTAAAAATAAACCCCAAAAATCAACCCCACAGGGTATAAATAAATGTTGTTTTTTTACAAATTACATTTGTGTCCCTTTATTTATTGCACCCAACCTTTTCCCAATCTAACCCAGTAAAAAGCATAGTTGCCAACCCTTTTTAAAGTGGAAAAGTAGGAAATTGAAACGGAAAAATTTTTTCATGGTAACCCCAAAAGCCATCTTTTTTTTGGGGGCCACAACCCCCTTTAAAAAAACCACACCCCCCCCACCCAACTGCATAACTGCTTTGGAAGGGAAAACCAGGTATTTGCCCCCAAGCCAGGTAGTACCCCCCCTAACCCGGTTGTGGGGCCCCCTTTCAAGGAAAGGGGAAAAGCCCTTTTTTACCCCGGAAATTGGGCCCCCCTTTTTTTTGCCAGGGTAGTGCCCCCCGTTGCCAGGTTTTTGACCCCCCTTTATTAGCAGGTATTGCTCCCTTTATTTTGCCGGTATTTCCCCCTTTATTAGCCCGGGATTGCCCCCATTTTTTAGCCAGGTAAATTTCCCCCCCCCTTTTAGTCAGGTATTGCCCCCCCTTTTTTAGGCCCGGTATTGCCCCCCGTAAAAGCCAAAGGGAGAGCCCCCTTTATTAGCCAGGGATTTTCCCCTTTAATTTGCCCAGGTATTGTTCCCTTTTTTATTTAGGGAGATGCCCCCTTGTAGCCGGGATTGCCCCCTTTATTAGCCAGGGGGGATTGCCCCCTTTAAATTTGGGCCCGGTATTGCCCCCTTTAAAATTTGCCAGTAGATCCCCCTTTTTGCCCGGCTTATTTCCCCCTTTTTTAGTCAGGTAAATTTCCCCCCCTTTTTAGCCAGGTATTTGGGCCCCCTTTTTTTTGCCCCGTTTTGCCCCCCTTTTTTAGCCGGGTTTTGGGCCCCCTTTTTTAGGGCCCGGTATTTTCCCCCTTTATTAGCCAGGTATTGTCCCCTTTAAAGCCAGGTATTGCCCCCCTTTGGGAGTCAGGGAATTTGCCCCTTTTTTTTAAAACCAAAGGGATTGCCCCCTTTTTTAGCCCGGTATTTCCCCTTTTTTTTTTCCAGGTATTGCTTCCTTTTTGGGCGGAAAATGCCCCCCCCTTTTACCAGGTAATTTCCCCCCTTTTTTACCAGGTTTTTTGCCCCCCTTTTTAAAAATTAAAACCCCCGGGATTTTCTCTCTTTGGGGACAGAAAATGGCAAGTGGGAGGGACTCTCCCGGGTAATTAGAGATACAGTGCTGGTCAGTTTTTTGTACTAACACCATAAATGCAACAAAATCAATTGACCGCACCGGAATTGATGCAAAAAATCGAAAATCTTTATTTAATTCCACAGGCCCAATTCATGTGATACAATATAAATTTACTTTTCCTTTAACGTTTCGGGCTTTCCAAAGGAAACCCTTTTTTAAAAATAATCACTTTTGGGAAAAAAAAACCAGGGTTATAAAAATAAAAATACATAAGAAAACCCCAAAATGTTTCAAATATATTTTTCAGGGGCCCAAAAATATTTACATATACAGAAAGAAAAATTACAAAATTTTGGGATTATAAACAAGAAATAGGAAAATGCTACCAATATTCAAACAATAATAATTTAAAAAGTTTAAAGCATAGATTGAAGAGAGAGGGGGAAATAACCCTCTTAAAATTTTTATTCCCCCTTTTACATATTGAATAGTCAGCATACCAAAGGATAAAAAAGGCATGACAATGTAAAAACTGGCCCTTAATTACTCCCTTTATCTGACACTTTTCCAAGGGGCTTTAGCTTGGGGTTGTAGAGATTTGGGCCCCTTTGGCCCAGTGAGAGGGATCCAGTCTTGGGGAGGGGGTAAAGTTTCAAATCTTTTAAAAAAGAAAGGGTCCGTTTTTGGGAAACGCCGGGCCGGGGAAACCGGAAATTTCCGGGGAAACCCGGCCCCCCGTTTACTTCCCCGGGAAAAAAGGGGGGAAAGGGGGGAAGTAGTTCAATGAGTGAGATTCCTTTCATGCGCAATAGCGCCCTCGTCTGTTGAGAA
>JAODAL010035725.1:0-42606 GCA_025379985.1 Phyllomedusa bahiana
TGTTAAAATTTCTGCTTGGAGACCGTCCACACACAGGTCAGGAGTGGGACAGCTCTCCGCAACGAGACCGAGCGCGGGCGGGGTAAAAAAACCTTGTGCCGGGCAAGGTGGTGTGCATAACGGGCAAATTGCGGGCCGCCCTTAAATCGGTAGGCTGGAGCAATCCCTTGCCTGGCACAGAAATTTCAAAGAGCTACCGGGGTCTGGATCCTGCGAAAAAAGGTCGGGGTCTGGTCGCATTTCCCCACCGTTCGCACCCGTTCGTCCCGCCTGGCGCGTTGCAGCATCAGCTGGGGCCCCCGTCAACCTCTCATTGTTGACGTGGCAACACGCTAAAAAATTTCCCCACCCCCCACTGCTCCAGCGATTGGGGCAGCAGCCAACCCTTTAAAACGCAGTACGAAGTGACAATGGCCCTACAACGCGGTGGCCCCGGGGGGTTTTTGAACCACCGAGAGTGGGGAGGTGAAAGAGCTCTGCCCCAACCTTGCGTTTTGAAGAAGCACCAAAATGGTCGGCGGACAACCCCTTTCAGCATGAGCATTGTGGTGTTTTAGTTTGGAACAATCTTTGGACACTTGAAACAACAGGTCCCCCCGCGCGGAGGGGGAGCGGAAAAGTGGGGGGACAGGGACCTTTCTCTCGCAAATCCACAAGGCCCGAATTTTCACAATTTCATCGGTCTTCTTGGGGCAGGGGTTCGGGGTCCAGAGTAGTGAAAGGTGGCGCAAAAAGCTCTCAGGGGCTACTCAGGCAAGCCCAGGGCTGTGTTGAAGCTGTGCCGGACGGGGGGAGGAGGAGGAGGGGGGGTTTTCCCCTAGACACGTGTTACCGACGTCCCTGCCTTGGAAAGGGTGGGCGAATTTTGAGGCGGAGGAGGAAGATGAGGAAGATCAGTTTGCTATGCCCCTCGCCCCAGAGGCTTGGGAATAAAGGCCCCATCTCTCACATAGTGCTTGGTGCTCCTTTTCCTCCAACATATCCTCGCTTTAAAGGCCATCAAATGAAAAACGTTAGGGGTGGCCCCACCCCCGGGATCCCGGTACAAAACAAAAATCAGCATTTTTCCTTCCCCCCACCCAAATAAGGTAAAATGCAGGAAAAATGGAGACCTTGCTGATTGATCAACGGGAGACATCTTTGGGGTCGCTTAAAGTCCCCAAATGTCAGGGTGGAAAACCATCAGCGATAAACCAGTAGAGTGCCAAGTGGCGTAGCGGCCAGCAGCAGAAAGGTGGGGGGAAGCCTAATGGGGACCTCTGGCAATCTTTTTTTACCCCCTCACCAACGCATGCAATGGGGGGCACACATCAACACAAGAGATCACTTAAGATCAGGTGCACGACATCTGCGTCTCAACACCGATGTTTTTGCATGTGTTCCGGCCCAAAATAGACTTCGGGGTTTATAAAAAAGGGACGAATGGCCCGAGCTGGCTCTCACCCATAGAGGTTTTTTGTCCTGCCCAGCACCAGCGCATATCTGAGCGGACCTTCAGCCAGCTGGAGGGTCTTTTTAAGACAAACGCATCCGGTTTCCACAGATAATGTGGATCTTTGGACTTTCATCAAGATGAATAGGCATGGATCTCTGTATGTTGGGGCCCCCCAATTGCCGGGGTTCCCCCGTTTAATTCCCGTTACTTCACATTCTTTTAAACAAAGGTCCTCTTAAAAATTTTTTTTTAAAATGATATTTTTACGAAATTTTTTTATTTCTTTTCCTCTTTTATTCTTTTTTTGCTGTGGGAGACTGTAAAAACAGCAAGGTTTATGACAACACCGTTTCCATTTATCACTTTATTTAAAGTTTTCGCTTGTCAATGGTTTTTGAGGTATGTTGCTGTGAATACAGCTATAATTATGGCCCCTTTGGAACAGAAATGTGGCTTCTAATGGATTTCCCCCCCCATTTTTAATAGGGGCTGAGAAGTCATATTTATATTTTTTGGGGGTCTGTAGCTGTGAGATACAGAAATAATCTGGCCCTTTTGGGGAACAGAAATGTGCTTCTAATGGCTTTTTCTCCCTCACAATTTTTTAACAGTGGGGGAGAAGTCATTTTTAAATTTTTTGGGGTCATGTAGCTGTGAGATACGCAATAACATGTCCTTTGGAACGAAATGGGGCTTCTAATGGATTTTCCCCCCTCACAATTTTTAACAGGGGTTTAAAAGTATTTTTATAATTTTTTGGGCTGTGCTTTAAAATGCAGCAATATAGGGGTTTTTTTAAAAAAAAAAATGATGTTTCAACAGACATTTGTTCTTCACAATTGACCAAAGTGGCTCAAGGGTCATGCTTTAAATTTTTTGGGGGCATTTTTTTTGAAATGCGCAAAACTACAGGTCCTATTCAAAAAAATTTTTGTTTCTAATAGCATTTGTTTTAAAAATTTTTAAAAAGTGGCTCATGGGTCTGTTTTGAATTTTTGGGGGGATTTTGCTGTGACATGCAGTATACAAAGGGTCCTTTTCCCAAAAAAAAATTTTGTTTCAACAGAATTTGTTTTCAAAATTGCCAAAGTGGCTCAAGGGTCATGCTTTAATTTTGGGGGGCATTTTCTGGACATGCACTATACACGGTCCTTTTCTAAAAAATGTTGTTTCAACAACATTTGTTCTTCAAAATTTCAAGAGTGGTCAAGGGTATGGGCTGTCAAAAACAGGATAGGTAGGACCTGTTAATGGACACATATTGCAAAATGACTTTTTTTTGCAAGATCTTTAAAAAAACTACCCAATCCTGTATTGGTAACCCTTTTAATATAAAAAAAAAGAGAAACAAAGACATGGGGGGTTTCCCCTTCCTATTTTTTAAAAAATGTTTTTTTCTAGAATTAAATCCAAAAAACTTGCATGTACAAAATGCTGGTAAAAAAATTTCCCCTAATTGAAAAGGGGGGGGGTACAGGAAAACTTGACCAGAGGGTAGGTTATTCAAGGACTGGAGTTGGAGCACGGACAGAGAAAAAGTACGAGACAATTTCCTCCGCACTTGAGAAAAAATGAGAAAAAGAATCCCAAGAAAAGGGCACCGGGGTTTTACGGACTTTAAACCCAACAGTTTTTCCAAGTGAAGCTCAATTGGTCGCCTCATAGGGAGGGAAAGCGCTCCCCAGGATTGGGGTACTGGGGAAAGGGGCTGAGTTCTCACACTTCCGCTTCCGCACTCTGCTTCAGCACGACATTTTTTGTTGCTGGTCATCAGGGCATTTTAACCTGCTTTTTAATAGAGACAAAACGCCGCCCTGGGCTTCACCGCACCCCTGTAACCCCGGGCCCCTGGGTCTTGGTGGAAAAAGGACAGTTCTAGTCAATGTCCGTTCAACAAAATGGGGGGTTAAAAAGATCCTTTTTCCGGCACTTTGTAAACGGGGGTCGGACAGGTTTAAAGGGGGTCATACTGTTGCCCGGAAAGGGCAGTATATTCCATTTTTTAATAAAATGGGGTTGAAGACTCCTTTTTGCGGGGACTTTTTAAATTGGGGGTATGGGTTTGGGGGTATGCGCGTTCCAGGAAGGGTATTCAATGCCCTTCAAGTAAATGATGGTTCAAATCAACTGCCTTCTGGGACTTTTTTAAATTTGGGTGATGCAGGGGTTTAAGGGGAGGCTGTGGTACAAGACAGGGATAGGAATGGTCTGTGACTTTTTTTCTGTGATTTTATAAACCCAAATGGTTGCCTAGAGAGACGTATCCATTTGACTGTTTTTGGATGTTTAATTTCAGTTCCCAGCTTGTTTGGTGTAAAAAATGAAGGTGTTGTTGCTTTTTCCCCTGCTTTTAATGGTTAATCGCTTTATAACGTGCCCTATGAAAAAACCTTTCGAAAACGGGGGACTATTTGACTACGCTCGATCCGATAGCCCAAAGCAATCGCTCAAAAAACTAATCCCATCCTTGAGCCTTCTTCTCTCGTAAATTTTCCCCCCGAGAGCGGAATTTGATTTGGGAATGAGAATTGTTGGGTATTAAGTGGGCCTTCGAGGAATGGTGCCACTTCCTTGAAGGGGCCCAAAAACCCAAATCATGGTCCTAAATTTTACCATAAGAAACCTGACCTTTTTAGAAAAATGCTAAGGATTGAAACCCCCCTCGGGGACGTTGGGGATTTTTTCACTCGCTTTAACTTGTGGTTACCTATAGACCAGGTACTAAGGATGTTAAAGCTGAAGGGATTTTCAAAATTTTTTTTCCCGTCACTCATCCCGGATGATCCGGTGTCCCTTTTACCCAAGGGGGCGGTTGGTTTACTTTTCCCCCCAATTTGGGCCCCTGAGAAACAAGACCCACCAGAGATAGACCTGTTTTTTTTTGTCGGTTCAAAATCTTTGTTCCCACAGTTTCGGTTACGTTTATTAAAAGAATTACATGATTCTGTATTTTGACTCCAGAGTGGTAACACTAAGAAAATTATTACACGAAATTATTGGTGGCCATCTTTGTCTCTGAGTGGGGGGCCTATGTGAAGACTGAACATCTGTGCCGGGGAAAGGGTTCCCAAACCGACCTCCTGGTGAACTTTGCCCTTCCTTTTACCGGACCGCCATGGACCCCCATCTCCATGGGGCTTTTTTGACCCATCTTCCAACTTGAGAGTAAGTGTAATGGTCTGGAGTGGATCCGCTTTACCAAACCAAGGGGATGGTGGAAGCCCACAAACCCGGAGCGGAATTAAGGGGTTTAAAAAACGGGGTGGACTTGCTGCGGGGGGGAATCTACCAGGTTTCCTTCCCCCTGGCGGGAACTTGCCTGCGGTGCGGCCAAGGGTGGCAGACAGAATCAGCAATCAAGCTCGTAGCGGGGACAGGCAGGGAAGGCTGGGCAGGAGCAGAGGTTCGTGGTCATAAACGTAAGCAAGCGGGTTGGTACTCGGAGACAAGACAAGGTTTTTAAACCTTTCTCGATAGGGATTGCATAAGGATCCGGGAAGGCTGCCAGGAAAAAGGGGGGGACTTAAATATGAAAGTGCCCCGGCAATGACCAATTACCGGCGCCTGTCCCTTTAAATTTCACAGTGCCGGACGGCGCGGGGCCCGGGGGGGCCCCCGTTTGCCCCGGGACAGAACACAGCAGGAGCGTTTTCGGGTAAGTGAACGCTGGCAGGAAGGGGGTGAGCGGACCCCGGACCCGACGGCGGGATGGGGCGCCGCTCGGGTCGGGGCAGGATGCGCCTGCAAACCCGGGACAGGGGCGCATGGGATCCGTGACGTTAACCCCCCCCCCCTTGCACCCCCTCTTCCCGGAGTGGAGGAATTTTTGGGTGATTTTGGGGTTTAGGATGTTTCCTCGGGTCCCAAAAACCCCTCCCCGGGCCCCAACCCCTTCCCGTCAACGAGAAAAAATCGCTTCCTCTAGTTCTCCTCATACCCAAGATCTCCTTGAACTCAAAGCATTTTGGAGACACCAGCCCACAGACGGGGAGGGGCAGACTTCTGAAAGAAATGGGTTTAAAGGGCCAGGGGTTTTTTAGGGAGACAGGAAATTGGGAATACGATGGTAGGAGGGAGCCGGGGGTTTGAGGAGACCAGGGAATACGACAAGAATTCAAAGGGTCCCCCGGGAAAGGGGGGCCCCGTTTGTAGGGAAGGCATCTTGGGCGGACATATTTGGGGAGATAGCCAACCTGTAAACCCGGGGGGAGAGGAGAAGGTTTCTTCTTTATCCCTTGAGTCTTTATGCGCCGGAAGTTGGGACCGATGGTCTTTAAGTCCTGGGCCAATACATCCGCCCCGGAACTTGGATGGGGGGTGCCAGAGGGGAGGTGGGGGGGGTGCAGCTGTATCGTGTAGAAGGGCGAGGCCCGCGGATCTGAAACTAGGGGGGTTTACGAAAATTCCCCCATGGCAGCAAGTTGGACCCGTAAAACTTGGCGGGGGGAGAGACGAAATTGCGTAGGTAACCCCCAAGACCTGGTTTACCCCCTTTCCCCCTGGCCATTCGTCGAGGGTGGAATAGAAGAGAAGTCGAGCTTTTGCCTGGGGTTTGGAACGCAGAGCCCGCCAAAATTGGAAACAAACTGGATCCCTCGATCCGAAACAATTTGCTGAGGGGGTCCATGCAAAAAAAGACATGATGAAAAAACATTTGCCCGGCGAGGAGGGCAGAAGCAGGGCCAGGTAGCGGGAAAAATGGCCATCTTGGAAAACCAATTGTGATTCACCCAAAAAATGGTTTGCCAGGGAAAGGGGGGAGATCGGGTTTCAAAGTCCATCGCATATGGGGGCCATGGTGAGTAGGGAAGGGGAGTGGATGTAGTAGACCCCGCCCGGGTTGTGACGAGGCTCTTTTTGCGGGCAAGGAGTTTCAAGACTCAATGAAGCCTTGACATCTAACGAGTTGGCCACCAATGAACGGGATTCAAAAGGCATGTTTTTTCGGGCGCCGGGATGAACGGCCCAAGGAGCAATGTCCCCATTTCAAGATAGTCTGCGGAGAGACTGGCTTACGGTAGGTTTCGCCGGAGGAACTTCGCGAGCGTCAACTGGCAGTGGGGATATAAGACTTTCTGGGGAATTATGTTGCTCCGAGTAGTCTCTTACACACCCACGTCAGAGGAACGGGAGAGGAGCGTCGGCTTTCACGTTTTTCTGCGGGCGGAAGTGGATCGGAAGTCGAACTGGGAGAAGAGAGCGACCACATAGCATGGGCGGGTTAAGTCGCTGAGCGTCTGGAGGTATTGGAAGGTTTTTGTGGTACCGAATAGATGCGGATGGGGGTGGCGGAGCACCTTCCAGTAGATTATGGCCATTCCTCCAAAAGCCAACTTGTTAGCTAGTAGTCTCACGGTCGCCAATAGTGTAGTTCCTCTCAAAGGAGAACGTCTTGGAAAAGAAACCACACGTTACAGTCTTGCCCGTGGACCTTTTTGAGGAAGAACACTGCTCGACCCCACAGACGAGGGCATTACCTCAACCGAGAAGGGTTTTTCACGGGGTCCGGCCGGCGGAGGATAGATGCTTGGGAAAAGGTCGGACTGAGCTTAGAGAATGGCCTTTCAGCCTCGGGGGCCAGCTGCGCGGATTAGATGTTTCTTTTGTAAGTGTCCTATTCGGTGCCAGCTAGCATAGAAAAGTGGGGAATAAATTGGCGATAGTAGTTTAAAGAACACCCAGGAAGTGCTGTATGGTTGCAGGCTGAACTGGGAGTTGCCACTGCCAACCCGGCTTATAGTTTCGCTGGAATCCATCGTAGCCTGGTCACAAATGATGTATCCCAGAAACGGTAGGATGGTTTGGGTGGAATAGGAACTTCCCTAGCTTGGCACACAGATGGTGTCTCTCGGAGATGCTTTCAAAATTCTGACGAACATGGCTGCGGTGAATCTCGATCAGGAGAGTACACCAAGATATCATTCTAGGGTAAAACCACTATGAGGTTGTAGAGGAGATCTCTGAAGATGTCATGACGAGCTCCTGGAAGATGGCAGGCGCATTACACAGTACGTAAGGGCATCACCAGGTACTTCAAAGCTGCAATCCCTGGTGTTGAAAGCAGCTTCAATTCATCGCCCTTGCGAATTCGGACCAATTGATAGGCACCCTCTAAGATCCAGCTTGGAGAAGACGTGCTCCCTGCAGTCAGTCAAAGAGCTCTGTGATAGCAGCTGAAGTAGGTACCGGTTTTTCACCGTGATTTTGTTCAGACCCCGGTTGTCTATGCAGGTCCGTAAGGAACCGTCCTTCTTTTTTACGACAAAGAACCCCGCACCCGCGGGAGAAGAGGACTTCCTCACGAAGCCCTTCCGGAGATTCTCCTGGAAATACTCCGATACGGCTTGTGTCTCTGGAACCGATAAGGTGGTTAGACTCTGCCACGAGGAGGGGGACTCGGTGCCCAGGCAATAAGTAAATCGGGCAGGTCGTATGGTCGATGGGAGGAAGACTCGTCGGCTTGTTTTTTAGAGAACAATCAGCGTGCTCCAGATACTCGGGCGGAGGCCGGGTTAGCGCTCACGATAGGGTTCGAGCGGGTGGAGCAGCGAACAGCAACTGCGATGCGGTGCCACCAAAAACAACGACCGGACAGTTGGGAACCCCAACGCGATAACTTCTCCAGACGTCCAGTCCAGCGATGGATTGTGGAGCCGCAGCCATGGAAGTCCGAGAAGGACCGCCGACGTTGAGCGAGGCAACACGTAGAAGGAGATCTCTTCCTTATGTAGGGCCCCTACTTGGAGGGGCAGTGGCTTGGTGGCAAACTCGGATGTTGTGGAGGGTTTCTCCAGGATGGACCACCGGAAAGACGATACTGTCTACCGAGAGAGATTGATGGTAAAGTTACCCGGCTGAGGACCGAATCCAGGAACGCCTGAACTTGGAACGAGATTCCAGCTTCAGACATGACCTGCACTGGCATCAGCAGGCGTGGAGAGGAGGAGTTTGCACCTAGGAATGCTTCTCCCACAGAACCTAGGTGCGGGAGTTTCCCGCATGCTTGGGACGCTTGGGACAAATCCTCCGGACTTGTTCTGGGCTGCCACAGTAGGAGGCACAGTTCCTTTGTCAACGCTGGGCCAACTCTTGCTCAGTGAGATGAGCCCGGTCAATCTGCATGGGCTCCTTGGTGGTTGTTGGCGATTGGGGTGCAGGAGGCCTCTGAAACACCGGTGCCACGTGAGGAAACCGGAGAGGGTTGGGTAGTGACGGTCTTCGACAGTTCTCTTCTCGGTCAATGAAGGCACATCTATGCGGGAGCTTATCGGATCAAGTCACTAAGGAAGATGGGATGTCTCTGGCGGCCAAGACCTCCTTAACTCGGTTTTGTGAGCACTTTCTTCAACGGTGGCACACTGAGCGGCCTCGTTCCATGACAGTTCTGAGGCCTAAAGTGAGAATTGCTCCGCGTAGTCTCCCACAGACAGATCCCCTGGCGTAGGTTTAGGGGCTGTCCTCAGCGGAGGATGCACGGGCTGGTTCTCGAACACATGCTGAACTCGCTGAGGAATCAACTGTAGGTCCGCGTCACCGAATCGTACTCTGTCCCACAGAGGATGGTAGCCAAGCCAGCGGGCATTCCCGGATGAGCAGGCTGACCAACGAAAGACACTTATGCACGTCTCGGAAGGATCTGATCGGCCATCCGCACCATGTGCATAGAAACATTGGGTGATGAACCCACTCAGAGTTCTCGGGTCTCGTCGTACTTGGTGGGGAGCGACAAGCCAAAGTTGGGGCCCCCCAGAGCCACAGAAACCGCTGTGAGGCAGGGGCAACCACAGGAGATGGCGAAGGTAGCTGCTGGCTGGGCGGTGACGAGTTGCTGCGCAACATGGTGGACAGCTGTTCAGTTGCTCTGCCGCCTGTTGACCTAGTTGGTGGAGACTGGCGGGCAACAAAACAGTTGTCAGATCCGCCAGGATGCGGTAACAGCACCTTGGGCGGTCCATGGCCGAATCTACTGTAACGGTCTGGAGTAGTGAATCGCTGGAACCACAGCAGTGCGATGTGGAAGCCCACACCAGGGAGCGGAATCTAAGTACGGTCCCAGTATTCAGAGCCCGCCGCAATGCGGGATGGACTTGCTGCGGCGGGAATCTACAGTCGCCTTCTACTGGCGGGACATGCTGCTGGTGGCAGCCAAGGTTAGACGAGTACAGAATCGGCAATCAGCTCGTAGTCGGGGAAGGCAGGAGGTCTGGGCATGCAGCAGAGGTTCGTGGTCAGTAAACGTAAGCCAGCAGGTTTCGGTACACGTTAGATAAGACAAGGCTTTTGGAATGTCTTTCTCGATATCGCATGAGCACTATAGGATCGGCACAGGCCTGCCTAGAAGAGGGCCAGACTTAAATAGAACAGTGCCCAGCATGACAATTACGGCACACTATCCCTTTAAATTTCACAGTGCCGGCGCGCGCGTGGCCTAGGGAGTAGGGCCGCGCGTGACGCGGGACAGAGACAGACAGAGCAGGAGCATGGCCGGGTAAGTGAACACCGGCAGAGACAGGGGGGTGAGCGGACCCCGGACCCGCGACTTCTGATCCACAGTGGGGTGGATGCTATCCTAACGATCTGTGACAGTCTTGGGCCAAGTTCAGAAAGAAACTTGGTGAATAACCAGAGCATCCAGAAGGAGATAAGTGATAAGAGACGTCTTTGTTCTGGAGGTTTTAATGTTGGGTATAAGTGGTGGCTGTCTACCCGACATCTTCGTCTAAAGGTCCCTTCGGGTAAGCTGGCACCGGGCTTTGTGGGCCCCTATATCATTCTGGAGCAAATTAATCCTGTGACGTACCGCCTAAAGTTACCCTCTGGCTTCTGGGTGCATAATGTGTTCCACTGCTCTCTTCTGAAACGGTACGTGCCTTCTGTTATTCCACCTCCCAAACCTCCTCCTCCAGTTGAATTTACGGGGGAGTTGGAGTATGAGGTTGCTCAAATCGTGGATTCACGTAGAGTGCAAAACTCATTATAGTACCTAGTGCACTGTAAGGGATACGGTCCTGAGGAGAGGTCGTCCGTTCCTGCTAGATCTATACATGCAAAGGCCCTTATTAGGGAATTCCACGAGGCCCCCCAGAAAAACCCAAATCAGGGGGGGGTTTCCGGGGTGGCCCCTCCTAAAATTTGGGGGGTACTGTATATGTCAGGAGGCAGCCTTCTGTTTATATGCGGCAAAACCCGGTAGGGTTAAACCTTGCTTGGGACCCACGCCTGGGAGAGAGATGTGCTTAAACACTCAGGAGTGACAGCTCTGCAGCCTCTCCCAAGAAGGTTTGTGGCGGTTAGGCAATCAGAGGGCCGGACGCCACCATCAGCGCTGGGGGGGGGGTGTCAGGGAAAACCTTTTAAACTGGCTCAGACCTCTCAGGCCTTGCCTGTGATAGGTTTCCCCTGTTTTTTAAGAAAAAAAAAAAAAAAACGGAAACATGGCCATACGGCTGCTGGTATTCTACTTTTGCATTTACTCCCCAGTACTGTTGGGCAAAAAAACTTTTTTCACATACTGGAAAAACATCAAATATGAGGTATTAGTTAATACAGTTGCCACTATACTGTAAGCCTGCAAGACCCTTTATGGCTCCTCATCTATTGCAGGTCCCTACACTCTCTTAAACTCAAAACTTACAAGAAAAAGGGGAATTAATTACTCAAGGAAAAAAAAAAAAAAAACGAAACATAACCATACTCACAGCTAGGAAGCTGAACTGAGACTGAACACAGCACAGAGGCAGCACAAGCCCCCATGCTACTTAAGACAAATACCCAGGTGCAGTTAATTGGTGGTAGCCATAATTTCTCCCCAACTAGGGGGTCAGAAAACTGCACCTTAAATGGGCATTTGTTCACATAGCATGTAAAAAAGCCACAGTACCAGACATTGGGAGACTGTACAGATGCAAAAATACCCGTAAGACAGCCGCTCGCACACCTTCCATGTATGCTGTGTTCAGTCTCATTTCAGCTTCCTAGCTGTGAGTATGGCCATGTTTCCGTTTTGTTTTTTTTTCTTGGGTAATTAATTCCCCTTTTTCCTGTAAGTTTTGAGTTTAAGGTTTTGTCTTGATCCTGATTTCGTAATGAGGTGGAAAAAAGCACATGTGGAACACTCCTTAACCCTTACACGCCTGATTCTGGACAAATCAAGTGAAGAAATATGAGAAAATTTGTGGTGAATTGGAAACAGCTAAAGGGGAGTTAAAAACCCCTTTGACCTGAAGCACAATGGAATACCTTTCAAAGAAAAATGGATAGCCGCCTCATACCTAGACAAAATGAAATAAAGGAAAGGATGAAAGATAAGTTCCTAAAGGACAAGCTTGATTTCGATCATGATCGCATATTCTCATGGAAGAACCGTACAGGAGATAATGAGAGAAAACGGAAGACATTCCCAAGAAAAACCGCGATTTTGAACAGGAACCAAAAAAATAGGCGGACTATTGGACCACAGATTCTGGGTCTGATTCAAGCGTGACCGGAAGAAACCATGGAGACATCTAGGACTGGGACTTTTGGGGCGTGACCAGGTTGTCTCGGCATCACACTTCCCTTTAGACGGAGAACCCGTCGAGGGGGGAGGAAAAAGACAAAACGTCCCCACTATGGGGAGTGGTGCCAAGAGGAAGCAGGTCTCTTGGAGGAAGAAGAGAACCATGCTCCTCTCAATTCCACAAGCAGCGAAAAAAATGAGTTTGGGCAAATGTGATTAATCTCTCAATGTTAAAGATCTCTGAAGCTGGGCTGTCATTCCCTCTCTAAGGGGTTGAATTTTTGTATGACTAATGTTTTGATTATACGAAGTTTCAGATAGATTTAAGTAATCCTTGAGAAAGATTAATCTTTATAAAATGTTTCGTAATGGGACCAGATTCAGGTTAGATCTTAAAATGAAGGAGAGAAAAATACACAAGTTAACAAACTGGTTTTTTTGGTGAGTGATGATCTATCTACCCTGGATAAGGAGATAGCTGAAAGTCTACGGCTTTTCTTGATAAAGAATGTGATGGCTCTGGAAATAAGGAGGAAAATGGATTGAGGAAAGATTTCAAGGAGGAGTAAAAATTGGTTGTTTTTTTCCCCCCTTGTCCCGGGCTCCACGTTGGTAATTTCTCGGAAGCAGTGCTGAGAGACATGAAGGCACTGATATATCCTAGGAGTAAAATGAAACTCACAATGAAGAACGAGATGCTTTGAGGGAAATTAAGGGCCCAAAGAGAATATAGTAGTGAAGCCCGCGGAAAGGGGGGTAACATAGTTATCATGAATCGGATAACTATGAAAGAGAAGCAAATCGCCAGTTGCAGTATAATAACACTTACGAGAAGCTTGAGAGGGACCCTACCATGCATTTTAAGGGTAAATTTTCAAACATTATTACAGAAAGGTATCGAAAAGAAAATTTCTTTAAATCTTTTGCGGAAAGTTATTGGGGAAAAAAAACCATAAAACCCCAAATGGTATTTTTTTACCAAAGTCCAAAAGGCAGGGAATGCCCACCTGGACGACCATTTTGCAGGTATAGGGTCTATTACAAAACCCATCCCAATATCTTGAGGGTTTTTTTTTGCCCTTATTGAGAATGCGCCCTCTTTCTTTTGGATTTACCAAGTGTTTTTGAAGAAAATTGGACACTTTAATGTGTGCTGGGGTTTAAGGGCTGGCAACATAGATGTTGTAGCCTATACAGAATTACACATGAGGATGGGATAAGAGCGGTACGATTTTTTTTCCCCCGATCAAATGGGAACAGAGATTTATTGATTATGTCTTGAGTTTTGGGATTTGTTTAGAACATAACTAGTGTTGAGCGATTTTTTCGACAAAGTTGAAATGGGAAGTTTTTTATGGTGTCGAAATTTCCAGTCATGCAAAATTTAAGGTTTTAAATCTGTGCTCATCTTTTTAAGATGCGCCTTTTGGGCGTTTCCCTGAAATTTTTGGGCGGCCAGAAAAATCAGATTACAGAATAGAGCAGGGTGAGGTGTGGCGAGTCATGACGGGATGTGTATGGTTGCGATTGGCGGGAAAAATCAATGACCTCGTTTTACATAAAAACGGTTTCCTGTTTCAGCCTCATGTCTCTCAGCTTCTCATAGGGTAGGCCTGGTTCTGCTGGGGCCCAAAAACAGCTCAGCGAAATTGTCTTTTTCTGACAGAAAAAACCTTACTATTAGCTGTGTTCCTTCCAATTTAGTTAGTTAGGGATTTAAACATTTTTGTAGTTAGCTAGAGAATTTTAAAGCAAAATCTACCGCTGTAAATTCACGGGGGAAGGGAGGGGGGGGGGGGGGGGCCCCGGGCGAAAAAAAGACAAGCTTATCATAAAGACATGTAAAGTTCACCAAGATTGTGTAGACATTGTAGGGGAAATATCTTTATTTTAAACATTTTGCTATTAAAATATTTCCTGGTTTTTGGGCACCTAAACTTATATGGATAAACTAATTTCTAGAAACTGCGGGTCTCTTGTTAGCTAAAAAACCCCACTTTTATTTAGTATACATTTATAGGTGTTAATTTTTCCCTTCCCCTGTGCGTTGATATATCCCCCTTTGCATTTAAATTACAAACAGCAATCTTGTAGTCAGCACGGTTGTTTGTTGCCAAAAATACCGGTTATGTCAAAAACATACAGACGTGTTTTTTGATTTTGCGCACCCATCATGTTCTTTGACGCGCATTACGAAAATCTTAAAACAGCAATTCTATATTCACCACAGGTAAATTGGGAAAGGGGTGAAAAAATCCCGTTTATTATATCAAAACAAAAACGGGTTACTGTTTTTGACTTTTGCGCCCCCACACTGTTCATTACGCGCATTAGAAAATCAAAAACAGCAATTCTATTTTCACCACAGGTGAATTGAAAGGTGCAAAAAATACAGTTTTTTATATCAAAACAAAACAGTTACGTGTTTTTTGATTTTTGCCACCCACCTGTTCCTGCGCAGCATTACTTTAAATTTTAAAACAGAAATTTCTATATTCCACGGGTGATTGAAAGGGGCAAAAAAATACAGTTTATTATATAAAAACATAACAGTTACGGGTTTTTGACTTTTGCGCCCCAGCCCTTTTCATTGACGCAGATTACGAAAATTTTAAAAAACGAATTCTATATTCCCCAAGGTGAATTGAAAAGGTAAAAAAAATACCGTTTTTATATCAAAACATAACATTAGTGTTTTTTGACTTTTGCGCCCCCAGCACGTTCATTGAGCAGCACTACGTAAATCTTAAAACAGCATTTATATTCCCCACGGGTAAATTTAAAGGTGCAAAAAATACAGTTTATTATATCAAAACTAACATTTACGTGTTTTTTGACTTTTGCCCCCCAGCATGTTCTTACGCAGCACTCGTAAATTTTAAAACAGCAATTCTATTTCACCACAGGTGAATTAAAAAAGGTGAAAAAAAATACAGTTTTTTATATCAAAAAAAAAAACAGTTTACGTTTTTTTGACTTTTGCGCCCCCAGCACTGTTCTTGACGCAGATCTACGAAATTTAAAACAGAAATTTATATTCACCACGGTAAATTTAAAAGGTGCAAAAAATCCGTTTATTATTTTAAAAACAAAACGTTACGTGTTTTTTTGACTTTTGCGCACCCAGCATGTTCTTTGACGCAGATCTACAAAAATCTTAAAACAGCAATTTAACCCCACCCAGGTAAATTAAAGGGTGCAAAAATACAGTTTATTATATCAAAACATAACGTTACGTGTTTTTTGTTTTTTGGACCCAGCCTTTCTTGACGCAACATTACGAAAATTTAAAACAGCAATTCTATATTCCCCCACAGGTGAATTGAAAGGTGCAAAAAATCCCGTTTATTATCAAAAAAAAAAACAGTTACATTTTTTTGATTTTTGCGCCCCCAGCACTGTTTTTGACGAGCATTACGTAAATTTTAAAAACGAAATTCAATTCACCACAGGTGAATTGAAGGTGCAAAAATATCGTTTATTATCCCAAAACAAACAGTACTTTTTTTGGGGGGGGGACTTTTGCCCAGTCCAGTTTGTTGTAAAACCCCTTTGCAGTTAAATTTGAATCCAGAATTTTGTTTTGATTAAGGGATTTGAAAAATACTTGTTTTGCCGTCTTTTAATAAGAGACTTTTCCAAAACTTTTTCCCTACCCCCTTTTCAAAATTTTTTTATTCTGAACTGGGGCGAAATGCAGGTGGTAAGGGGCAAAGAGGGGGTAGCACTGGAGGGAGAGGACGAGAGAAGGGCTCCCTTTCCAGTGTGGGGACAACACGCATGCCCGGGATGTCAGTTGCAGGACCGTCGGCCTGTCATGCGGGTCAGGGCCCTGTGAATCTAAGTAACGAACATCGTCGCCAATCTGCCTTCAGTGGTTAATGCAACCTGCATCCAGCATCTTTACCCCCTCGTCTCGCAGTCACGGGGACAAATGTCGTCATCAGCCATCAGCATCTGTCCAACATGAACAGCCAAATGCAATCGTGTACCCACCACTGTGGAAAATCCATTTTTTGAAGACCTCTTTTAGGACAAATGCGGTTGGGGAGAAGGCATGTTTTTTTAAAAACAAAAGGCCAAAAAGGATGATTTTTTGCTTGACGCCAGTTTCGAGCCATCAGGGGTGAAAAAAGGCCGGGCAAACGGCAAAAATCCCGGGCGGTCGGCAAACGCCTTGCGTGCCCCTTTCTTGTAGCCCCCAGTTCGGATCAGAAAGTCTGGACGACCAATCACCCGTGTTGATGATGATGATGATGACGACATTTTCGGATCCATCCGGCTTTTCGCGAATTTGCTTGCGAGCGCTCATCAGTGGACGAGGGGAAGACGATGGGGGGAGTGTCAATACGGGGGCCCGCCACAAAAAGGGGGAGGGCTCGCAGAAGTCCGCTGATTGATTCCCTAGCCCAGTCAGCGCAAACCCCCCCCTCGCTTTGCCGTAAAAAGGTCCAGGACCTTCAAAACTGGGCCTTCTTTGAGCAAAACCTCTGATTCACCAGCGAGTCAATGCGCCTTTGCCGTAAAAGATAAGTGAGGCAAGAACCCCCAAGTGGTTAACCACCCCCAACTGTTAGTCACATGCAGGAATGCATGAGTTGAAATTGGGGGGGAACACTTGGCCAAAAAAAAGGCCCAACCAAAGCCCCTCCAACCACTGTCAACCCTTGTCTCCACCCCTCCCCCTCCCCCACCCCAAGCGTTCCCCCCCCAGGCCCCCTGTCTCTCAAGTCATGATCAGGGATAGCCTCCGCTTCAGCCTCCACCGTCGCCCGAGTACCAAACCCGCACCACCAGAGACCCATCCTACCCCTTTTCCTTCCCCCAGTTTGACGACCTGTACGCCGTACGCGGCCAGTCAGCACCCCCTTCTGTCTTCCAGGTTTTGGGAGCAGAAGAAACATTTAAAACCCAAACCATCCCAAAACCCAAAAACCGAATGTCGGCATTTCCAGGCTTTTTGGCCTTGGGAAAAGTTGCCTTTCCGTTGGTGGACACAGAAGGGTTCTGCCCCGTCATGGCCCCCGCTTTTCCCCAATACCAGATGCCGAGCAGCATTACTTTTGCCAGAAGAAAGCCGCCCCTGCCCTGCCAGCCCACGTGTCATCTAAAATGTCAAGCGCGTTGTCTGCAATCTTGTCCGGAAAGTCCATCTCACCACCGACACAGTGGTTAACTAGTAAGTGCAGGCCTAAGGCCGCTAGATCTGCTGTGACAGTACTGGGTGTGAGCTGGCGTAGGATGTCTCTGGGTGACGGTGGATCTCAGGCTCGGCGCACGCTCGTTCAAAACCGCAGGGGATGGACAGGGGCACTTCCCCAAGGTCCGCTGTTGCGCAATCACGTGCCAGAGACACCAGGCCCGTTGTTGAAAATTAAATCTGCCTTGGAGACCGTCCACACACAGGTCATGAGCTGTGTGATCGCTCTAAGCAACTGAGACCGGAGTCTCATGCGGCTGGATTGACAAAAGAACCTTGTTGCCTATGCAAGGTGGTTGCGAAAACAGGCGAATCTGCTGGCCGACGCCCTTAAGATCGGTAGGCTGGAGCACATCCCTTGCCTGCACCAAGTCATGAACCTTGCATTCCAGAATATTTCAAAAGAGCTACCCGGTCTGGACTGCTGCTGAAGAAGCTCGGAGGTCTGAGTTTCGCACTTCCGTTTCAGCACACCTGCTTCGTCCGGCCTGGCTCGTTGACAGCGTCAGCTCTGCCCGCCCGTCAACCGTCATCATTGTTGACGTTGCAACACGGCTGTGAATTCCACCCTCCACAAGCACAGCGAGATTGTGGTCAGCAGCGCAAATTGCATATACGCAAGTAGCGAAGTGACACATGGCCTGACTAAGCAGCGGTATCTGACCTCGGTTTTGAACACAGAGAGAGTGGAGGCAGGTGAAAGAGCTCTGTCACCATCTTGCCATTTGAAGAGCCACCAAATGGTCAGTGCGTCACAATGCCCTTGTCAGCATGAGCATTGTTGTGGATCTTAGTGTTCAGGAACGATCGTTGGACAACTCTGAAACAACAGGTTCCCGCCAGCGTGCGGAGGAGGGAGAAGGACACAATGCGAAACACGGAGCCTTCTCTCCGTCAAATCCACAAGGCCCGACATGTTTTCACAATTTCATCGTCTTCATTAGCAGTGGTTCGGGTCCAGAGCTAGTGCAAGGTGGGTGGCGCATCAGCTCTTCGAGTGTGCAATCATCCAGCAAGTCAGAGGGCGTGTTGAAGCTGATGCCGAGGCAGCGAGCGAGAGAGGATGAGGAGGAGGAGTATTCCATTCACCGGATGTATACCCAGACGCCCTGCTTGGAGAAGAGGTTTGGCGCCGAATATGAGAGGCGGAGGATGAAGATGAGGAAGATCAGTTTGCTAGTGCCCTCGACCCAGAGGCTTTGGGAAATCAAGGCTCCATCTCTCACATGAGTGCTTGGATGCTCCATTCCTCCAACAATGATCCTCGCATTAAGTCGATTCAAAATGAACAACAGTTACTTTAGGTTTCCACCCTCCTGGATCCCCGGTACAAAACGAAAAATCTGCACTTTCCTTCACCACCAAAATAGAGAGCAAAATGCAGGAAATGTAGACCTTGCTGATTGATCAACAGTAGACATCTGTTGCGTCTGTCTTCACGTTCCCCAATGTCACGGTGGAACAACATCAGCGACGTGACAGCAGTAGAGTGCCAATGTAGTCGTAGCGGCAGCAGCAGGCAAGGTGGCATAAGCCTAAATGGGTGACCCTCGGTGCAATCTTTGTTTACCAACCTCACCGACGCATGCAATGCAGGGCACACATGCCAACACACAGAGATCAGCTTAGGATCATGGTGCAGCGACTATCTGCGTCTCAACACCCGATGTTTTTTGCATGTGTTTCCGACCCAATTGACTTCTGGGTATCCTATAATGGACGAGACTGGCCCGAGCAGGCTCGTCACACCATAGAGGTGTTTTGTCAGCCCAGCATCCAGTCGTCCATAACTGAGCGACCTTCTAGCACAGCTGGAGGAGTCATTTCAGACAAACGCATCCGGTCTTTCCACAGATAATGTGGATCGTTTGACTTTCATCAAGATTGAATCATAGCATGACTCTGATGATGGGAGGCCCCAATTGCCGAGGTCACCGTGTTTAGTTGCCAGTCTACATTCACATTCCTTTTCAAACAGGAAATGGGTCCGACTTGAAAACTTTTTTTAAAATGATCAATTCTTACTGCAATTTTTATTCTCATTTCCCACAGGTTCATTTTGCTGGGTTTTGCTGTGTGGAGACTCGTAAAAAGACAGCAAGTTTTTCATGACAACACCGTATTCCATTTACTCACTTTATCTTAAGAATTTTCGCATTGTCAATGGTGTTTTGAGGTCATGTTGCTGTGAGATACAGCAATAATCATGTCCTTTGGAACAGGAAATGGACTTACTAAAGTGGCAATTCTCCCTCACAATTTTTAATAGTGGCTGAGAAGCCATAATTATAAATTTTTAGGGTCATTTAGCTGTGAGATACAGCTATCATTATGGTACCTCTATTGGAACAGAGATGTGGCTTCTGAAGTGGCAATACGTCCCTCACAAATTTTAATAAGTGGCTGAGAAGTCATATTTATAAATTTTTTGGGTCATGTATGTGAGATACAGCTATAATTATGGATCCTTTGAACAGAAATGAGGCTTCAAAGTGGCAATTTCTCCTCACAATTTGTTAACAGTGGCGGAGAAGTCATTTTTAGAATTTTTTTGGGTTCATGCCTGCCTTTGAAATGGCAGCAATACAACAGGTCCTATTATAAAAAAAATGTTTTTCTAACAAACATTTGTTTCTTCAGACAATTGACCAAAGTGGCTCAAGGGTCATGCTTTAATAGTTTTGGGGGCATTTCGCTGTGACATGCAAGCATACTAACAGGTCCTATTCTAAAAAAAATTTTGTTGTCTCACAGACAGTGTGTTCTTCACAATTGTCAAGAGGCTCAAGGGTGATGTGGCTGCTCACTAAACAGAATAGGTAGGACACTGATTAATGGGACACATATTGCAAATTGACTTGTTTTTGCAAGATCATAAACAGTAGCTATCAATCCCTGTATTGAAACAACCCATTTCATACAAAATGAAAAAAAGAGAAAACAAAGACATGGAGGGATTTCCGTCCTATTTAAAAATGGTGTTTTCTAGAATTAAAGTAATAAAAAACTTGCATGTAACAAAATAGCAGTTAAAAAAATTCCTTCTGAATGAACAAGGGAGGAACAGAAAACTTGACCAATGTAGGTTATTCAGAGGACTGGAGTATGGAGCAACGACAGAGAACAAAGATACAGAGACCATTTCCTCCAGCACGTTGATAAAAATGAGAAGAAGAATGCCAAGAGAAAGGGCACCTGTGGTGAACAGGAGCGTTAACACAAGAGTAATTTCCAAGTGAAGCTCAATTGTCCACACTCATACGGAGGGGCAATCGCTACCCAGTATTGACTGTGTACATGAGGAAGGCTGAGTTTCTCACACTTCCGCTTTTCCGCACTTCTGCCTTCAGCACGACAGTTTTCGTTGCTGCGTCATCAGGGCATTTTACCTTGCGTGTTAATAGATGACGGACACCAGCTGTGGCTTTCAACTCTCACCCACTGTAAAATCCGGACCCAGGGGTCATGCTTGTGGCCCAGGACAGTATAGTCCAATGTCCAGTTAAAAAAAAAAAACAACAAAAAAGGTGTGTTGAAAAGACCCTTTCCGGCACTTTTTTAAATGTGGGGGTCAGCAGTTGGGGCTCATGCTGTGGCCCAGGACAGTATTAGTCAATGTCCAGTTTCAACTAAAATGTGTGATGTAAGACTCCTTTTTCCGGCACTTTTTAAATTTGAGGTCATGCAGGTTTGGGCTCATGCTGTGGCCCAGACGGGTATAGTCAATGTCCAGTTCAACGAAATGGTGGGTTGAAAGACTCCTTTTTCACGGCACTTTTTAACATGTGGGGGTCATGCAGTTTGGGGCTCATGCGTGGCCGCATGACAGGTATGCACTTCACCCGCCACTTTATTAGGTACACCTGTCCAACTGCTCCGTTAGACACTTATTTTCTAATCAAGCCAATCACAAGTGGCGGCAACTCAGTGCATTTAGCATGTAGACATGGTCAAGACAATCTCCTGCAGTTCAAACGCGTGCATCAGTATGGGGAAGAAAAGGTATTTGAGTGCCTTTGAACGTGGCCATGGTTGTTGGTGCCAGAAGGGCTGCGTCTGAGTATTTCAGAAACTGCTGATCTCCTGGGTAATTTCACGCACAACCATCTCTAGGGGTTTACGAGAATGGGTCCGAAAAAAGAAAAAACAACCAGTGAGTGGCAGTCCTGATGGGCGGTAAATGCTTGTTGATGCCAGAGGGTCCAAAGGAGAATGGCATGACTGGTTCGAGCTGATAGAAAGGCAACAGTGACGCAAATAGCCACCCGTTAACAACCAAGGTAGGCAGAAGAGCATCTCTGAACTCACAGTACGGCGAACTTTGAGGCAGATGGGCTAAAAGCGCAGAAGACCACACCGGGTGCCACCCCTTTCAGCTAAGAACAGGAAACTGAGGCTCCAATTTGCCCAAGCTCATCGAAATTGGAAAATTAGAAGATTGGAAAAACGTTGCCTGGTCGATGAGTCTCGATTTCTGCTGCGACATTCGGATGGTAGGGTCAGAAATTTGGCGTCAACAACTTTGAAGGCATGGATCCACCCTTGCCTTGTATCAACGTTCAGGCTGGTGGGGGTGGTGTCATGGTGGGGGGAAATATTTTCTTGGCACTTTTTGGGGCCCCCCTTGGTACCAATTGAGCATCGTTGCAACGCCACAGCCTACCTGAGTATTGTTGCTGACCAGGTCCATCCCTTTATGTCCACAATGTACCCAACATCTGATGGCTATTTTTCAGCAGAATAATGCGCCATGTCATAAAGCTGGAATCATCTCAGACTGGTTTCTTGAACATGACAATGAGTTCACTGTACTCAAATGGCCTCCACAGTCACCAGATCTCAATCCAATAGAGCATCTTTGGGATTGGGGGAACGGGGGATTCGCATCATGGATGTGCAGCCGACAAATATGCGGCACTATTGGATGCCATCATGTCAATATGGACCAAAATCTCTGGAGGGAAAGCTTCCAGCACCTTTTTGAATCTATGCCACGAAGAATTGAGGCAGTTCTGAAGGCAAAAGGGGGTCCAACCCGTTACTAGCATGGTGTACCTAATAAAGTGGCCGGTGAGTGTAGTCAATGTCCAGTGAAACTAAAATGGTGGTTGAAGACTCCTTTTTCCGGCACTTTTTAAATGTGGGGGTCATGCAGGTTTGGGGCTCATGCTGTGGCCCAGGACAGGTATAGTCAATGTCCAGTGAAACTAAAATGGTGGTTGAAAGACTCCTTTTTCCGGCACTTTTTAAATGTGTGGGTCATGCAGGTTTGGGGCTCATGCTGTGGCCCAGGACAGGTATAGTCAATGTCCAGTGAAACTAAAATGGTGGTTGAAAGACTCCTTTTTCCGGCACTTTTTAAATGTGGGGGTCATGCAGGTTTGGGGCTCATGCTGTGGCCCAGGATAGGTATAGTCAATGTCCAGTGAAACTAAAATGGTGGTTGAAAGACTCCTTTTTCCGGCACTTTTTAAATGTGGGGGTCATGCAGGTTTGGGGCTCATGCTGTGGCCCAGGACAGGTATAGTCAATGTCCAGTGAAACTAAAATGTGGTTGAAAGACTCCTTTTTCCGGCACTTTTTAAATGTGGGGGTCATGCAGGTTTGGGGCTCATGCTGTGGCCCAGGACAGGTATAGTCAATGTCCAGTTCAACTAAAATGGTGGTTGAAAGACTCCTTTTTCCGGCACTTTTTATATGTGGGGGTCATGCAGGTTTGGGGCTCATGCTGTGGCCCAGGACAGGTATAGTCAATGTCCAATTCAACTAAAATGGTGGTTGAAAGACTCCTTTTTGCGGCACTTTTTAAATGTGGGGGTCATGCAGGTTTGGGGCTCATGCTGCGTTCCAGGACAGGGATATTCAATGTCCAGTTCAAGTAACATGATGGTTCAAATCATACTGCCTTCTGGCACTTTTTAATTTGTGGGTGATGCAGGTTTAAGGGTCAGGCTGTGGTACAAGACAGGGATAGTAAATGGTCTGTGACTTTTTTTCTGTGACTTTTATAACCTAAGTGTGTTGCCTAAGATGTAGCACGTATCCATTTGACTGTTGTGGATTTTAATTTCAGCTTCTCCAGCCTTGTTTGGGTGTAATAATGAAGGTGTTGTTGCTCTCCCATAGACTTTAATGGTCATCGCGCATAATCGATGCTCACTATCGAAAAACCTTATCGATAGCGGCCGACTATCGACTATCGATCGATCTCGATAGCCAACGCAATCGCTCAACACTAAACATAATGCATTCTGTTTTAATGAACAGTGGTTCATACAAAGAACAGGAACTACGATGGGGACTCCGGTCGCACCGACTTTTGCAAACCTGTTTTTGCATTCTGGGAAGAGAATTATATCTACAATGTGAATAATCCCTTTCTGAAGTATATAGTATATTGGTCAAGATTTATTGACGATATACTGATTGTATGGTGTGGGTCAAAGGGGATTTTGATAGTTTGTGGAGTAATTCAATTTTGAATAATGTGAATAGCATTTTAAAAATCTAATTATGGCGGTAGTAAGGTAGTATTTTTGGATGTCGAGATAGAGATTAGAGAGGAGGTAATTTGTCACCCGTGGTTACAGAAAACCTAATGCTATAATGCGTTGTTGCATTATACTAGTTTCCATTCGGATCATGTAAAAAAATCCCTCCCCTATGGGCATTTTTTTAACACTAAGGCGAAATAACAGTGATTATTCTGATTTTCTGGAACAGGCTATCGAACTTGTTGATAGACTTAGATCCAAGAATACGATAAAGATATTAATATCAAAAGCATTTAATAGGGCAATCAGACAGGACAGGAAAAAATTGTTTTTATAAGAAAAGAAGAAAAGGAAAGATGGATAGATTTATTTTTTCTTTTGAATTTTACTGATATGTCTGAGTATATAAAGAGCTCAATTAGAAAGCACTGGCATCTTTTAGAATGGATGAAGAATTAAAAGAGAGAACAAAGTCACTCCCGATAATATCTTTTTAGACGCTGTAAAAATATCCGTGTGAATTAGTACATAGTAGTTATGGAAAAATAAGGAAAAATTGGTTAAGAGATCTAGTCCCTATTGGCAATCACAAATGTGGAAATTGCTCATTCTGTAGATATATGAGAAATGAGAAATATATACAGCTTGGTCCAATAAGTATAAGGTAAAGGATTTTATAACTTGCCGTACCGATTTTGTGGGGATATGCGATATGGTGCAAGTGCGGGCTTCTACTATATAGGTAAAACCATTCGTCCGTTGTTTAAACGAATTCGGGAACATTTTTATTTTAATAAGAACTGGTAAGGGGGCCCTAGGTTTGTGTCCCATATGCAAGAAATACATGGTAGTGATATATCACAAGTTCAGTTTGCAGGGAAGAAAGTGTGACTTTGGATAGAAATGGGAGGAGATAGGCATAGAAAACTATTGCAGTTAGAGTTTCCAAAAGGATACTGGATACGGAAGCACTCGGACCTCTAGGACTGAATGATAGGAACGATCTATCTTCATTTTTTTAAAGGTAATAATGTAATGGTTTAGATTTTAAACTTAAAATATATGTGTTTTGTCATATTTTAACATGTTTGGTATTGTGCAACTGGTTTGTCTTCTTAATGACATCACGGTGGAGTTAAATAGATGCATTACGCCCTATTTCCCCGTCATGCCTTGAGAAAGCGTCGGGGGGGACGTGAAACGGCTTTTTGGCTGTGTTTGTGGAAATGTGCCGATTCCCTGATTTTATGTTCCAATAAAAGGATTTTGAAGAAGAAAGTTGGGTGAGTGCCGTAAATACTCTTTCTGAAGATTGAAATTTCAATTGTGCTTTCTTTTTTAAATGAGGGCCCCCCCGTCTGCATTAAATGGACACTGTTCTATACACTATATAGGACTACAGAGACGTATACCGGTGCCACCTCGTTATCTCTTTTGAATGGATTCTACTTTTGCATTTACTCCCCAGTACTGTTGGGCAAAAAAACTTTTTTCACATACTGGAAAAAACATCAAATATGAGGTATTAGTTAATACAGTAGGCCACTATACTGTAAGCCTACAAGCCCCTTCATGGCTCCTAATCTATTGCAAGTCCCTACACTCCCTTAAACTCAAAACTTACAAGAAAAAGGGGAATTAGAGAACCATGCTCTTCTCAATTCCACAAGCAGCGAAAAAGTGAGTTTGACAAATGTGATTAATCTCTCAGATTGTTAGGATCTCATGACAAGCTGGGCTGTCATTACTCTCTAAGGGGTTAATTATTTGTATGACTAATAGTTTTGATTATACCAAAGTTCAGATAGATTTAAGTAAATCTTCTAGACAAAGATAAATCTTTATAAAATGTTCACGTAATAGACCAGGATTCAGTGTTAGAACTTAAAACTGAGGAGAGAAAAATACACAAGATTAACATAATGGGTTTTTTTGGTGAGAGATGATCTATCTACACAGGATACAGGAGATAGCAGAAAGTCTACTGGCTATTCTTGATAATGAAATGTGATGCTCTGGAAATAAGGAAGGAAAATGAGATTGAGGAAAGATTCAAGAGAGTAAAATCGAAGTTGTTTTTCCCCCCTTGTCCCGGCACCACGTTGGCTTAATTTTCCGAAGCAGTGCTGAGGAGACATGAAGGCAACTGTATATCCTAGAGTAAAATGAAATCTCACCATAAGAACTAGATGAGCTTCTGAGGAATTAAGGCAATGAAAAAATAAGTAGTCTAAGCCCGCGGACAAGGGGGGTAACATAGACTATCAAGAATCGGATATCCTATATGAAAGAGAATCAAATCGAGCCAGTTGCAGTATTAATAACACTTACTAGAAGCTTGAGAGAGCCCTACCAATTCAATTTTAAGGGTAAATTAACAAACATTTATTACAGAAGAGGTATGCAAAAGAAATTTCTAACAAGACGTTTTAGCGGAAGATTATTCAGGGAAAAACCATCAAACCCAAAGTGACTTTTTACCAAAGTCCATACAAGGACTTGAATGTCCACCTGACGACCGATTATTGCAGGCGTATTAGGTCTATACACAGAAACCAGTCCTCACAATAGTCTTGACTGGTTTATTACGCCGATTGATTAAGAAAATGTCCCTCAGTTTCTGTGGATACAAGTCGTTATTAAGAAATCTGGCACTCTTATAATGTGTGCTCGGGGTATTGGGCAGGCAACTATAGATGTTGTCAGCCTATATACGAGAATTAACACATGAGCAGGGGCGTTTGCTAGAGGTCCAAAACATCCGTGGACTCGGGCACATATAAGTTTAATTCTGAGTCTAGGGCTTGGGTTCCACACTGATTTTACCCCCCCATAGCCCCATAATATCGCGCCCCGATAGCCACAAAATAATGCCCCCTTAACCTAACTAAAAATAAAATAAAAAACCTACTTACCTCTGCACGTCCGCGCCTTCCATGTCCTGCTAGCTTAGAGAACGGTGTAAGCAGCGTAGATGTCATCATGCTGCTTACTCCGTCTCGCAGGGGCCCCGTGACCTCCTAAGCTTGCAGAGCGCCGGCGTTAGGAGTACCCAGCGTCGCAGGGTGGTGTACGTGTGTCACGCCCCCTGTGGCGCTGAGGTGTATATACATGCGCTTACCAGCGCCGTACATACAAGGTAGAAGATAGACGTACCGATCCTACTCCTGCTCCTCCCCTACTGTAGAGACAGCGTGGCTGCTTGAAATGTCCGCGCAGTCCGGCAGGGCCGTCTAACATCGTAAGGGCCACTGGGCAGAGCTGTGCACTGAGCCCCCATACACAAACAGCAACCACTCACATTAGCATATATAGTACATTATACGATAACAAACTTATATCTATTGGTTCTTATTACAAACATTTGCACTTTGAACATTAGATTTAACCCTCACTGACATAGATGTACTCATACAGTCGTCACCCCAATCTGTTTAAAACTACAATTCTGAACTGTATGCGGTGTTGGAGAAAAGAAGACCTGAGTAACCATGTCAATTGTCAATGGCGATACACCGCAGCTGACAATAAATGTCTATTGGGCAGACGCCCGGGCCAGCCCCCTCTCCCCGGCTTTTGTAATATATGCGCTGATCAGAATGTCGCTCCAAAACACCTATCGTATTGCGGATGTCAAAGCTATACACACCGCAATAACACCGTGAGAACAACTAAGGTGCTAAAACAAAATGTCCTTTCTGGAGCAATTGGCAGCCCATTTAAAGTGGCTTTATAAATAAAAAAGTGTGTTAAGACTTACAGGAACTCACGAGGTAGACCTGCTTTTGGGGAACTGACAGGTGGCCCTTCCTTAGAATAAGCTGACCTGGAACAGAACGGTAATTAGCAAGGAGATAGCAATCCCTGCTGCTCATACAGTAAGTATTGGCCCTCATTTTGTCTTGTTCTGAAGAAATTGGGTGTGGAGATGAATTTTATTATCTCCTCTCTCTTGTGTCTCCCTGTGATCAGTGCACAGCCCTGAAACCTCACCCCTCCTCTCTGTCCCCTCAACCTACCATGTGTGCAGACTCGTTATCTCACAATAGGAAAAAGCTGCTATATTAACTCCTTCACCAAACCTGACTACATGGTAAAAGAATCATGATAAAGCCTTACTGCCCACCCCTACAAAGATGTGCAAACTACTTACACCACAGTAATTAATGACGATCTGACAGAGAACGAAGACGCTGCTTTCCTCCTTCTGCAGTGGTGAGAGGTGAGACGTGCAAGTGGGGCTCTGTCATTGTAAGTGGAGCAGCCAGCGAAGTCCGTGCTGATCCATTGACCGTCCACCACCACCCTGCAGATCTTTCCTCTCACTCCTTGCTGTTCTTGCATCTCGCCCCTTGTTTATGTTGCGCACAGTCTAAGAAACAGACCGCTCCTGCATTCCACTGGACCGGGTATACGCTGCCCGGCCGGTGCCCCTTTGCGGCCACTGGAGCCGCATACCATTCGGGGCACAGGCAGATTTATTCGGGGCTCGTGCCCCGAATGAATCTCTGCCTAGCGAACGCCCCCGTTGAACACATGAGGAGGATAGGAGCGGTCATCATTTTTATCCAGACAAATAGAGAAGACAGAGATTATTGATGTATGTCTGTGAGTTATTTGAATTGTGTTAGAACATAACGCATTCCTGTTTTAATACAGTGGTTCATACAAAGACAGGAACTGCAGATGGGACTCCGGTCGCCACCGATCTTTTGCTAACCTGTTTTTGAGCATGCTGAAGAGAATTATATCTACAATGTTGTATAATCCCTTTCTGAAGTATATAGTAAATTGTCCAAATTTTATATGACGATAAACTGATTGTCTGGTCTGGGTCAAAGTAGGATTTTATAAGTTTGTGGAGGAATACAATTTGAATCAATGTGATATGCAGTTTAAATCTAATTATGGCGGTAGTAAGGAGTATTTTTGGATGTCAAGATAGAGATTAGAGAGGAGGTAATTGTCACCCTGGTTACAGAAAACCTAATGAACTAATAGCGGTGTTCATATACTAGATCTCGAGGATACGATGAGATATAATATCAAAAGCATTTTATAGGGCAATCAGACAGGACAGGAAAAAATTGTTGTATAAGAAAAGAAGAAAAGGAAAGATGGATAGATTTATTTTTCTTTGAATTTACTGATATGTCTGAGTATATAAAGAGCTCAATTAGAAAGCACTGGCATCTTTTTAGAGATGGATGAAGAATTAAAAGAGAGAACAAAGTCACCCCGATAATATCATTTAGACGCTGTAAAAATATCCGTCGTGATTAGTACATAGTAGTTATGGAAAAATAAGGAAAAAATTGGTTAAGAGATCTAGTCCCTATTGGCAATCACAAATGTGGTAATTGCTCATTCTGTAGATATATGAGAAATGAGAAAATAATACAGCTTGGTCCAATAGAGTATAAGGTAAAGGATTTTATAACTTGCCGTACCGATTTTGTGGTATATGCGATATGGTGCAAGTGCGGCTTCTACTATATAGGTAAAACCATTCGTCCGTTGTTTAAACGAATTCGGGAACATTTTTATTCAATAAGAACTGGTAAGGGGGCCCCTAGGTTTGTGTCCCATATGCAAGAAATACATGGTAGTGATATATCACAAGTTCAGTTTGCAGGGATAGAACGTGTGACTTTGGATAGAAATGTAGGAGATAGGCATAGAAAACTATTGCAGTTAGAGTCCAAATGGATACTGGATACGGAAGCACTCGGACCTCTAGGACTGAATGATAGGAACGATCTATCTTCATTTTTATAAAGGTAATAATGTAATGGTTTAGATTTTAAACGTAAAATATATGTGTTTTGTCATATGTTTAACATGTTGGGTATTGTGCAACTGGTTTTGTCTTAATGACATCACGGTGGAGTTAAATAGATGCATTTACGCCCTATTCCCCGTCATGCCTTGAGAAAGCGTCGGAGGACGTGAAACGGCTGTTGGCTGTGTTTGTGAAATGTGCCGATTCCCTGATTTTATGTTCCAATAAAAGGATTTTTGCAGAAGAAGTTGGGTGAGTGGCGTAAATACTCTTTCTGAAGAGCAAAAGTAGAATACCAGCAGCCGCCCCCCTCATGCATGGAAGGTGTGTGAGCGGCTGTCTTACGGGTATTTTTGCATTTGTATAGTCTCCCAACGTATGGTACTGTGGCTTTTTTGCATGCTATGTGAACATATGCCAATTTAAGGTGTAGTTTTCTGTCCCCCTGGTGGTGAGATGTATGGGCTACCACCAATTAACTGCACCTAGGTATTTTTCTTAAATAGCATGGGGTCTTGTAATGCCTCTGTGCTGTGTTCAGTCTCATTTCAGCTTCCTAGCTGTGAGTATGGCCATGTTTCCGTTTTTTTTTTCTTGAGTAATTAATTCCCCTTTTTCCTGTAAGTTCCCTTGTTGTTTCCCTGTGATTATTTGGTTTTGCTTCCTTTGTTATTGACCTCGGCTTGCCTTGACTACGTTTTGTCCTCCGTTTATGTACTTCGTTCCCGCTCGTGTTTGACCCTCGGCTTGTTTCCTGTTTATTCTTCGGTTTCTGACTGTGGCTTTGGCATTCTTGACCGTTACCGACTCGGACCATTTGACCTTGAGTTTTCCCTGACGGCCCTGCACAGCAGCGTAGAGACTGTCGTCCGTTGGGGTGTGCCATCTAGGGCAGCACGCCAAGTATTCAGGGGCAGTGGGCTGGGTTGCAGTCAGGGTCCACTGCACCTCCTCTGACGTGACAATTTTATACAGCGATTTTTATGGGGGGTTTCACAGCTTTTCTCAGAGACTGCTCCTCTTGCGTTCTAATTTTGATTTTGTGGGGTATTGGAATTGAAGTCCAGTGTGTTCAATTCAGCTGCATTTTAGTGCGATCTGCTCAGTTCTTGAGCTCATTGAATATCCAAGGGTTATCTAAGCCTTTTTTTGCTGTTGAATTCAGTTAAAGAAACAGCGTTTTTACAATCCACGTACCAGTTAATTTTTTGCTGCTCATTTCTTTTGCGCAATTTATATCCAAGGGTTAATTAAGCGTGTTTGTGCTATTGTAGTCAGTAAAAGAAACGGTGTTTTTCAACGCCAAAAATTAAATTTTTCCTGTTGATTCCTGTAGTATAATTTATATCCGAAGGTTAATTAAGCATGTTTCTGCTTTTATTGTCAGAAAAAGAAACAGTGTTTTTCAGCGCCACAGACAAAACTTTTCCTGGTGATTCCTTTAGAATAATTTATATCCAAAGGTTAATTAAGCATGTTTCTGCTTTTGTAGTCAGTAAAATACAAGGCGTTTTAACACACCACATACGAGTTAATTTTTTGCTGCTCATTTCTTTTGCACAATTAATATCCAAGGGTTAATTAAGCGTGTTTGTGCTATTGTAGTCAGTAAAATAAACGGTGTTTCTCAACACCAAAGACAAAATTTTTCCTGGTGATTCCTGTAGCATAATTTATATTCGAAGGTTAATTAAGCGTGTTTCTGCTTTTGAAGTCCGTAAAATAAACGGTGTTTCTCAACACAAGACAAAATTTTTCCTGGTGATTCCTGTAGCATATTATATTGAAGGTTAATTAAGTGTTTCTGCTTTTGAAGTTCGTAAAATAAACGGTGTTTTTCACTGCCAAAGACAACATTTTTCCTGTAGCATAATTTATATCCGAAGATTAATTAAGCGTGTTTCTGCTTTTGTAGTCAGTAAAGGAAATGGCGTTTTAACATGACACAGACCAGTTAATTTTTTCCTGGTGATTTCTGTAGCGCAAATTATATCCAAGGGTTATTTAAGCCTGTTTGTGCTTTTATATTCAGTAAAATACATGGGGCCACATGTATGAATCCCGACGGGTCGGGGCGCACCTTTCCGCTAGTTTTCCGGCGGAATCTGCGCCTGATTTATGTCGGGGCCGGGGCGCGCTCATACATACAATGTAAAGTCCGCCGCGCCTCGTCTGTGTTTTAGGCGCAGTGCGGGTCCGAGGCGCAGTGCGGGGCTGCGCCTAGGATTCGGCGCCGGAGGTAGTGCACTCATACATGCGGGGAAAAGTCCGCTGCGCCTCGCCAGTGTGTGTGGGGCACAGTGCGGGGACATGGGCGCAGTGCGGAACTTAGGCGCTGTGCGGGGCTGCGCCGAAAAACTGTTCCGATGCGAGACAGGCTGGAGCGGCGAGAAATCATTCCAGATGTCGGTGCGGAGTATGAATCAAAAATCGCCTTTATAAAGGCGTTCAACATTCTCAGGAAAAGAGTAGAAACCTAAAAAATAAAAAAATACATAAAACAAAATCACTGTCCAATATCCTAATTCAAGAATTAGGATATTGGAAATTGCCAGGAAATACAGTAATTCAAAGTCCGAAAAGCTATTCTGATTGGTCGGCATAAACCGGGCAATCAGAATAGGAGCGACAGTGAACCAATAAAACCTATGGGGAAGTTTAGACCAATCAGAATCTACGGCGGGATAGTTCAAAATACAGTAAAAATGCTGAAAAGAGCTGATTGGTTAAGCTACCGGGGACTTGGCTAGCTCAGCCAATCAGAATAGGAGCAACAGAGACCCATTCTAGCCTATGGAGAATTATTGGCCAATCAGAATAGGAGCGACAAAGTCCCATTCTAGTCTATGGAGAAGTTTTAGACCAATCAGAAATCCATGGCGGGATAATTCAAAAATACAGTAAAAAGACAGAAAAGAGCTGATTGGCTGAGCTAGCGGGTGCTTGTCTATTCCCAGCCAATCAGAGCGTGAGCTACTTCTCCCATTATAGTCTATGGAGAGATGGGCGATCTGAAATCTCGGCTCTCAGCGCCGTGCGGCATGAAGTATTAATAAAAAAATCATTTTTATTAAGTGTCAAACATTATCAGATAAAGAGCAGAACCCTTCTTTACAAATAAAGCAGTTAAAAACCCGAACAACGCGTTTGTCGCCGAGACCGGCGCTACATAGGGAATTGCAATAGAGAGAATCGCCGGGAAATACAGTAATTCAAATTGTTTAAGCTATTCTCATTGGTCGGCATAAACCAGCCAATCAGAATAGGAGCGACAATGTCCCAAGGATCAATAGTATGGGTGCAACGAAAATAAAGAAATAAACATGATTTTATTGATTTAATATTTTTATTTCGTTACCTCCATATTATCATTCGTTTTATATACACATCGGGACCACTTCTGTAGTGTTATAATTTGATTTCGGCCATGTACAGTTTTATTTCAGATTGCATTAGAAAACCCATAGGTGCGTCGCTCGCTCTCCCATTGGTCCAAATAACGGCCCCTCTTTTAACTTAGCCAATCACAGAGCGCGCTCAGAATTTCTTTTCCCCATAGAACTCTATGAGAAAGTAGCTCGCGCCCTGATTGGCTAAGCTGGACGAGCCCCCGCCGCTTCAACCAATCAGCTCGTTTCTGCATTTGTACTGTATTTTGAATTGTCCCGCCTTTGAATATGATTGGTCAATTTTTCTCCATAGGATATAATGGGACATTTTCGCTCCTATTCTGATTGGTCAATTCTCCTCCATAGGTTAGAATGGGACATTGTCGCTCCTATTCTGATTGGCTGGTTTATGCCGACCAATGAGAATAGCTTAAACAATTTTAATTACTGTATTTCCCGGCGATTCTCTCTATTGCAATTCCCTATGTAGCGCCGGTCTCGGCGACAATCGCGTTGTTCGGGTTTTTAACTGCTTTATTTTTCAAGAAGTGTTCTGCTCTTTATCTGATAATGTTTGACACTTAATAAAAATCATTTTTTGATTAATACTTCATGCCGCACGACGATGAGTGCCGAGATTTCAGTGCGCCCATCTCTCCATAGACTATAATGGGAGAAGTATCTTGCGCTCTGATTGGCTGGGATAGCCAAGCACCCGCTAGCTCAGCCAATCAGCTCTTTTCTGTCTTTTTACTGTATTTTGAATTATCCCGCCGTGGATTCTGATTGGTCTAAACGTCTCCATAGACTAGAATAGGTCTTTGTCGCTCCTATTCTGATTGGCCGAGCTAGCCAAGCCCCCGCTAGCTCAGCCAATCAGCTCTTTTCTGTCTTTTTACTGTATTTGAATTATCCTGCCGTGGATTCTGATTTGTAAATCCTTCCCCATAGGTTTTATTGGTTCACTGTAGCTCCTATTCTGATTGGCTGGTTTATGCCGACCAATGAGAATAGGTTTCAGAATTTTAATTACTGTATTTCCCGGCAATTTCCAATATCATAATTCTTGATATTGCGCCGTTCTAGAGTTTTGGAAAGTGATTTTTTTTTTATTATGTTTATTTTTTACGTTCAGCTCTTTTCTGACACTGTTTTCCGCCTTTATAAAGGCGATTTTTTTCGGAATCATACTCCTGCTGCACGGAGCGGAGCGCCGAGATTTCTGTCGCGATCTTCGATCCGCTTCCTCGCATGTTCCGATCCTGCTTCACTTTGCCTCTGTCGGAGGATTTAGACCAAAAAAAACCTGGTCTGCCTGTCGGAGCTGCCGAGCGCTGCACTGCGCCTCGCTTTGCCGACTCTCCATCGTACATGCCTTGGAGTTTTCGAGCGCATCGCGTCCCGCCCGGAACGCCTACCCCGCGCCCACACCGCGCCCACTGCCCTCCCCTTCATGCGGGGCGCAGCTGAAAGTGGCGAACACTGCGCCTAACACTGAATCCCTGCGTCCGACAGGGGGATTCGGGCCGGGAGGCGCAGTATACGCCAGAAAACAGGCGAAAAGCCCGTTCATACATGTCGCCCATGGTGTTTTTAAACGGCATATACAAGTACATTTTTCCTGGCCATTTGTGGAGCGCAATTTATATCCAAGGGTTACCCAAGCCTGTTAGTGGGTTCATTTGGATTCAAATACAGGGTGTGTATTTATCATATACAAATATCTTCAATAAACAGAGTCTGTCAATTTTTGAACAAACAGTATGTCAGACAGAGAGGTGGCAGGCTCTTCACATGCGAGTGGCAGTGGCACAAACATTCCTGGAGCAGGCACAGGTCACAGCACAGTAAGGGGACGTCGCAGCAGCGGTCACTCGGTGAGGCCAGAACTGCCAGTGTCATCTAGCGGCCATGTGTTGATCAGCAACCCAAGGGTTCTTAATTGGTTTAGTAGGTCATCAACTTCATCCTAGATGACATCTGACAATCCTAGCCAACAGTTGGTGGGTTCGTCAGTTACAACTCTTAGTTGACATGGCCCGGGAACAGGTCAATGGCCCTCACCTGTCCTCAACCCGCCTCTGTCCCGTTCGGGTCCCTCAGCCAGAACACTAGTATGTGGTCTGGGCTCAGCGCCACTATACAGCGAGGACAAACAATTTGAGGACAGTAAGCAGCTACTTGGCAACGAAGAGGTGGGGCAGACATCCCCTGCTTCTTGCATTATTGATGTGGAGAGTGGCATGGGAGGTTTTTTGTTGAGCGGTCAGCCTCTGCATATCAAGACCGTTGATGAGGACAGCAGTGACAATCAAACACTCATGAAGTATAAACGTGGTGGTTTGAATCCAGTTTCTGCGTTACACCAGTTTGTTCAAATGCAGCGTATGGAACTTGAACTGAAGGAGACCATAACAATAGCGAATGTTTTAGGTGCTTATTTTGCATTCTGTGCTATTGTTGATTGAATTCAATACAAAACTGGAATGGGACTGAACAAAAAAAAAGCAAATGCTGCAAAACTGGCTTTGGATGAACTTCTTCAGTATGAAGAATGTGAATCGTATGTCCAACTTACAGAGAGTAAAAACAGTCCTTCTGGAGGCCCTCGCCTGTTACCGGTGGAACAAATTACATCCACACAGATTTCAAGTTAGTTAAGAAAGCAAGTTGATAAACGTTCATTTGTTCATGAACAGATAACACAGGTGATAAAGGAAAAGTTTGCTGAACTATTATCTAGGTGTCCAGATTTTGAAAGCTGTGGAAATTCTTTAGCTGAATTTGTAATGGAAAAGGCTCCTCACACAACCGCCTCTAAGATTATAAAATAAATCATACTAATAATAATCTTTAGAGCCTATAGAGAAAGAGTTTCCTTCAGCCTCGTCTGTCATATCCGTGTACCGTACCTCTTGCCTTTGTCCCTTGACCACAAACCATTGCCGCCTGTCCTGACCTTACCGCCTGTCCCCGACTCCGAGTTTGCCTTACGATTTTGTACCATGCTACACCTCGGCTGCCACCGCAAGCAAGTCACTTCTGGGGTAGCGACCTGTTAGCCCGCCACAGCAAGTCCATGCCGCTTTGCGGCGGGCTCTGGTGAAAACCAGGACCTACTTAGATCCCGCTCCCTGGCGTGGCTAGTGCCATCGCTTGAGGTGGTCCAGTGGATACACTACCACTGTCCGTGACAACATGAAGCTGCGGAATGACACTGGCTGCTACAGTTCAGTTTTCTGTCCACCAGGATTCCCAAGTCCTTCTCCATGTCACTTTTACCCAACATTTTTCCGTTTAACATGAAATCATGTAAGGGATTTTTCCTCCCCATGTGCATAACCTTGTATTTATCTGTGTTAAACCTCATCTGCCATTTCTCTGTCTAGTCCTCCAACTTCTCCAGATCCCTTTGTAATAACACATTATCCTCTATTGTGTTGATTACTGTAAAGATCTGCAAAAATTTATATGCTACTGTGCAATCCATATGTAAGATCATTTATGGAAATATGAAAGAGGATATGGCCCAATACTGAGCCCTGTGGTAACCCACTAGTAACAGGAATCCAGTCTGAGTATGTACTGCTAATTACTACCCTTTGTTTTCAGTGAGCCAGTTGCTTACCCACTTGCACACATTTTTCCCCAGTCCAAGCATTCTCATTTTACTTACCAACATTTTATGTGGCACAGTATCAAATGCTTTAGAAAAATCTATATATATATCCAATGCTTCACCCCAATCCATTCTAGAACTAACTTCCTCATAGAAGCTAATGGGATTAGTGTGACAGGACCAATCCTTCATAAACCCAGTCCTGGAATTGCATTATATATTTATTTTTGGTGAGATACTTCAAGATAGCATCTCTTAGAAAACCTTAAAACATTTTACCCACAACAGAGGTTAAACTTACTGGCCTATAGTTTCCAGGATCACTTTTTGACCCCTTTTTGAATATTGGCACCACATTTGCTATGCGCCAATCCTTTGGGACATGCCATGTTATTATACAGTCTATAAATATTAAGAATAAGGGCCTATCTATGACATTACTTAACTCCCTTAGGACACGTGGGTGTATACCATCAGGGCCTGGTCATTTGTCTATTTTAATCTTCTTAAGACGGAGCTGCACTTCTTCGTGGCTTAGACAAGAAATGTTTATATTGGAGTTTACTTCATCAACAGGAAGGTCATCCTGGTTGGTAAATACAGTGGAGAAAAAATTGTTTAATAGCTTTGCTTTTTTTCTCATCGCCCTTTACATTTACTGTTTTAATCTTTTTACTATTTATATAGTTAAAAAATATTTTGGGGTTAGTTTTACTTTCCATGTTAATATGTCCTTCTGTCTCCAGCTTTGCTGCCTTTATCATTATTTTACATATCTTATTTTTTTTCTTATAGTTTTTTAGTGCCTCTTCACTGCCCTCTTCTTTTAGTAGCTGAAACGCTTTCTTTTTGTTATTTATTGCCTCGTTTACATCTCTGTTGATCCATATTGGGTTTTTCCTGTTTCTAATTATTTTATTACCATAAGGTACACTACCGTTCAAAAGTTTGGGGTCACCCAGACAATTTTGTGTTTTCCCTGAAAACTCATACTTTTATTTATTAAATGAGTTGCAAAATGAATAGAAATATAGTCCAGACTTTGACAAGTTTAGAAATAATGTTTTTTTTTTTGTTTTAATTAATAATTTTCCACTTCAAACTTTGCTGTCATCAAAGAATGCTCCCTTTGCAACAATTACAGCATTGCAGACCTTTGGCATTCTAGCTGTTAATTTGCTGAGGTAATCTGGAGAGATTTCACCACATGCTTCCAGAAGCCCCTCCCACAAGTTGGATTGGCTTGTTGGGCACTTTTTGTGTACCATACGGTCAAGCTGCTCCCACAACAGGTTAATGGGGTTGAGATCTGGTGACTGCACTGGCCACTCCATTACAGATAGAATTCCAGCTGTCTGTATCTTCCCTAAATAGTTCTTGCATAATTTGAAGCTGTGCTTTGGGTCATTGTCCTGTTGCAGGATGATATTGGCTCCAATCAAGCGCTGTCTACATGATATGGCATGGCGTTGCAAAATGGAATGATAGCTTTCCTTATTCAAAATCCCTTTTACCTTGTACGAATCTCTCACTTTACCAGCACCAAAGCAACCCCAGACCATCACATTACCTCCACCATGCTTGACAGATGGCGTCAGGCACTCTTCCAGTTGTTCAGTTGTTCTGCATCTCACAAATGTTCTTTTCTGTGATCCAAACATCTCAAACTTCGATTTGTCTGTCCATAACACTTTCTTTCCATCTTCCTCTGTCCAATGTCTGTGTTATTTAGCCCATATTAATCTTTTCCTTTTTATTAGCCAGTCTCAGATATGGCTTTTTCTTTGCCACTCTGCCCTGAAGGCCAGCATCCCGGAGTCGCCTTATCACTGTAGACGTTGACACTGGGGTTTTGCGGATACTATTTAATGAAGCTGCCAGTTGAGGACCTGTGAGGCGTCGATTTCTCAAACTAGAGACTCTAATGTACTTGTCTTGTTGCTTAGTTGTGCAGCGGGGCCTCCCACTTCTCTTTCTACTCTGGTTCGAGCCTGTTTGTGCTCTCCTGTGAAGGGAGTAGTACACACCGTTGTAGCAAATCTTTAATTTCTCACATGGAATAGCCTTTATCTCTCAGCACAAGAATAGACTGTCGCGTTTCACATGAAAGTTCTCTTTTTCTGGCCATTTTGCGAGTTTAATCGAACCAACAAATGTAATGCTTCAGATTCTCAACTAGCTCAAAGAAAGGTCAGTTTTATAGCTTCTCTAATCAGCAAAACTGTTTTCAGCTGTGCTAACATACTTGCACAAGGATTTTCAAAATATCCAATAGCTTTTTTAAACAGTTAGCAAATACAATGTACCATTAGAACTCTGGAGTAATGGTTGTTGGAAATGGGCCTCTAAACACCTATGTAGATATTGCATTAACAACCAGACATTTGCAGCTAGAATAGTCATTTACCACATTAACAATGTATAAAGTGTATTTCTGATTAATTTGATGTTAGCTTCATTGAAAAAAATGTGTTTATCTTTCAAAAATAAGGAAATTTCTAAATGACACCAAACTTTTGAATAGTAGTGTATGTACACATAGGGCGCCTAAGATGTTTTTAAAGATCTCCCAATGATTATTTGTTCTGCTATATTTAACCCCATCCCGACATTGGATGTATACATACATCCTAGCGGGAAGTGCCTTCCCGCAAATGGACGTATGCATACGTCCTGGCGATCGTGCAGGCTTAAAAGCGAGCTCTGCAGGATCACGACATGGGACGAGCGGTAAATTACCGCTGACCTCACGCCACATCACTTGCGGCCAAAGTGAGCTCCGGCCGCGGGTGATTAACGCTTCATTATTGCGACCTGTCATGGTCGCGATAATAAAGCTGCAGACAGGAGGAGTGAGCTCTTTCTGCCCGCTCGCTGGTCCCTTGCCCGACAGCCCAGATGCTTTCTGAAAGCATCCGGGCCATCTAGTGACGTCACCATGCCCTCAATGCATTGTGGACATGGTGACTAAAAGTTACCATGGCGACCAGTACACAGCAGCAATGCTATGTACTGGTCTACTATTGTAACAGCAATCTGAAGATTGCTGTTACAAATGCCCTATGAGGAAAAGTGAAAAAATGTGAACAGTAAAAAAGAAAGTAAAAAAAGTAAAACACAAACACAAAAAATAAAATAAAAAAAACACATGCATCGCTCTTTTACCCTTTACAAACACCAAACGCCCCAAAAAAGATCAAAAATAAATAAAGTACCCATATTTGGTATCGCCGCATGCTTAACGACCCACCCTATACATCTGTAACGTTAATTAACCCGTATAGTCAACTCCGTAAAAAAAAAAAAAAAAAACTGTCACAGAATTGTGATTTTTGTTCATCCTACAACACATAAAATGGAATTAAGATCAAAAAATTATATAAATGCCAAAGTTGTACCAATTAAAATGTCGGTTCATCCCACAAAAAAAGTCCTTACACAGCTTTGTATAAGGGAAAATAAAAAAGTTATGGCTCTCAGAAGATAGCGATGCATAAATATTGTTTTATACAATAAAACCCTTTTCTTTTTGTTTTAAGTGCTTAAAAAAAAAGACTATATAAATTGGGTATCGCCATAATCATATCAACCCAGAGAGTAAAGCTAACTTGTCATGGATACTGCACGGTTAGCGTTTTTAAAAATAAAAAACAGTACTAGGATTGCAGTATTTTCTTCACCCTGCCTTCCAAAAAACAGATTTAAAACTCATCAAAAAGTCTTGTCCTCCCAAAAATGATACAAATAAAAATATCAACTCATCCCGCAAAAAAACAAGCCCCTACTCATTTCCGTACACAGAAAAATAAAAAAGTTATACCTCTCAAACTATGGCGATGCAAAAACATGTTTTCCTTTTTGAATAAAAGTGTTTTATTGTATAAAAGCAGTAAAACATAAAAAGAAAAATACTAATTTGGTATCACTGTAATCGTATTGACCTGCTGAGTAAAACCAGCATGTCATTTATACCGCACTGTAAAAAATACAAAACACTACCAGGAACACTATATATTGTTCAAAGTGCCTCACAAAAACCTTAATAAAAAGTGATCACAGTGTCATATGCACCCCATAATGGTACTAATAAAAACATCAACTCGTCCCGCAAAAATCAAGCCCATAATCAGCTCCGTATACAGAAAAATGAAAAAATTATGGCTATCAGAATAGTACAACATAGAATGCAATTTTTAGAGACCTATTTCTATTGTGTAAATAAAACATAATAAGTACATTTATAAGTAATAAAACAAAAAAAACTATATAAAGTGTTATCATTGCAATCGTACTGACCTGCAAAGTAAAGTTATCCACACATTTACACTGCACGGCAAAGACTGTAAAATTGAAGCCCAAAAAACAATGGCCCCCCCATTTTCATGGCCCAGTGCTAAAAAAGACTATGGGACACCTGTGAGCCCAAAATGCAAAATACACCCCTAGATGAGATACCTGAGGGATGCTGAATCCAAAATAGGGCGACTTCTGGAAGGTTTCACCTGTTATGGTACTTTGGGGACATTGCAAATGCGACATGACCCCACCAAAACCTGCGATCCATAAGCCAAATAACACTCCCTCCCTTATACGTCCGGACATCCATCCAAACAGCAATTTACACCCTCATGTAGGGTATTGCCGAACTTGGAAGAAATTGCGTAACAAAATTTTGGGTGATTTTTTTTCCAGGATTGCAGATTGTTGGAAATAATATTTTTTTTCATAGCCTAAAGCTAAAACAGTTTGTGTAACGCTTTTGAGGTCGATATACAAACTGCACCCCTGGATATATTCCTTAAGGGGTGTAGTTTCAAATATGTGGTCTTTTTAGGGGTGTTCATGAAGTTTTAGCACCTTAGGGTGCCCGCAAACCTGAAATGGCGTTTAAATAAAATCGTAATGAAAATGAGACCCCAAAGTCCGGTAGGGGCTCCTCCTATTCTGGAGCTTGTGGTTGAGCCAAATTGCGCAATAGGGCCACATATGGGATATCTCTGAACACAGCAGAATCTGAGGAATCAATATTAAGTTGCATTTCATTGATTACATCTAGCGTGTTCTTGTGAATAATGGATAAAAATTCAAAAACAGCAAAAAAAGTGAAATTTTGAAATTTCACCTCCACTTTGCTTTAATTCCTGTGAAACACATAATTGGTTAAAAAACTTCCTAAATGCTGTTTTGAATACTTTAAAGGGAGTCGTTTATTAGATGAAGTCCATTGTAGGGGTACCTAACATACATGCCAAACAAAGTCACATTAGACCTGGACTGGTCCTTAAAACAATTATGTATTACAAATTTTCTTGAACATTTCGTAATGTCGTAAAAAAAAAAAAAAAAAAAAGACATTTAAAATATTCTGCCAACCCACAGTAGATATAGGGTAGATGCTAGTTATAAACTATTTTGAGTGGAATAACTATCTGTCTTATACGCAGAAATTTTTAAAGTTTTGAATTGGTAAATTTTTCAAATTTTTCACGATACTTTGATGTTTTTCACAAATAAGGACTTTTTGGACCAAAAATTCTTACTATCTTAAAGCAAAATGTGTCACGAGAAAACAGTCTCATAATCACATGGATAGCTCAAAGTGTCAAAAAGTTCTTCTCACATAAAGTGACACATGCCAGATTTAAAAAAATGGCCTCTGTCAGAGAAGCCAAATTGGCTCCGGTGGTATGGGGTTAAACACCTTGTCCCAGTCAATATGGTTTAGGGCCTCCCTAAGCAAAATAAAATTAGCCTTCATAAAATTCTGTGTTTTTGTGGCTCCTCCACAAAAAAACTCTATTGAAGGATAAATGGAAATTTATTATATTATGGTCACTATTTCCTAGGTGCCCCCCAACCTGAACCTTTGTTAATCTGTCAGGTCCATTAGTGAATATTAAGTCTAGAAGCGTCTTTCCTCTAGTCGTTTCCTGATCCATTTGGGAAAGGTAATTATCTTTAGTTATTGACAAAAACCTGTTTCCTTTGTGAGAGCTACAGGTTTCAGTTTCCCAAGTTATGTCTTGGTAGTTAAAGTCGCCCATAATAACAATCTCATTCTGATTAACTGCCTTATCTATTTGCCTGAGGCGTACATCTTCCATGGGTTCTGTTATATTTGGGGGCCTATGATTCCACATGTTCATTTCCTGTATTTATATCTTCCCGCAGTGATTGTTGGGTTTTAAG
>JAODAL010035726.1:0-42605 GCA_025379985.1 Phyllomedusa bahiana
TACTGCTAGGCAACTGGCAATGAATACTAGTGCTCAAAGGGGCGTAGGGGTGAGTACTGGTAATTTTTTTTTTTTAAATTTTTTACAGCAGTCACGGGAATTTCCTTAAAAGGGGGTTTTCCCATGTGGCTGTTTGACCACCCCTGCTCTTCCCCAAAACCCTTTCAGGCTCCCACTTCCTGTTCAAGTTGCTATACAGCAGGATGACTTTCACCCCCTTTTTAGTTTTATTCATATCAGCCGTTGGGGGGACATTGGTGATGGGGGTTTTATCATTAGGCAGAAGGCACAGATTTCTAAAAATAAAAGTTTTTCATACAAACAAAACAAGCTCTTGTGTTCGAAAAGTCACAGCAAGGAGGCAACTGGACAAGGTTTCGGTGCCATAGGCAAATTAGAAATATGACCCCGAAATTTAAAAATTTGCAGAGCCCAGCCTCTTTGCCCCCCTTTTTTGCTGAAATGAAGGGGTGCCCTAGTGGCCCTACCCATCGTTGATGACACACCATCCGGGCCGGGGTGCTGGCAAAAAGGGTGGTGGTGCCCTAGGAAAGTTTGTGTCACAAGAGGAGATAAGAAGCTTCTAACTCAAAATGAAGCAAAATCAGAACAGAAAATTTTTTTGTACCTTTTTTTTCGAATAAAGCGCATTTTTTTTTCCAAAAAAATACCCAAGTGGCCTAAAAACCCCTCTAAATGCACACAGGGGAGGCCTGCAAATGAGATCCTTCTGGGTATTCATCCCCCCCCCACCCCCAGAAAAGGGACCCGCTTAGGCAGATAACGTTGGTGCTAGAAATTTGCTCAACCCGGGACCCTCCCAAAAATACCCAAGTGCCCAAAACAAACCGGGGGCCTGACCGGGCTTCCCAAGCAACCCAAGGGCACCTGTCTGAAGTGACTTGTGCGCCTGCCAAAAAACTTGCTCACCTCCGGGGCCCCATGCCCCGAAAAATAGGGGGTGGGGTGCGTCTTATGGTCTGGTGCGTTTTATATCTGAAAAATACGGTCGGGCATCTTATGGTCTAAAAAAATACGGTAAAAATCTATTACCTTTTTGCCTAATGTTTAAAGCTTTTTAGTGTGGTGAGAAACCCCTTTAAATCTTTGACAACCCCTTTAAAAACCCGGGATCCCGACAGATTGCTTTACCAATGGGGCTCCATCTTTTTACTAAAACCCAATTTTTTGCCTCGGCTCTTGGTCTCCTCCCCCATTTGCAGACCTGTTGGCCGAAATGTCAGACTAGGGAATGCTTCACTAAAGCATTATCAACTCAAATTGTTGTAGGAGGTAAACATTTCTTCTGTGATTTCTAAACTGCTTGAATAAATACTTCTAAATATGTAAAAGGGGTGCCCGGATTCTCTTTCTATTGACTAAAAGGGTTGCAAATTTCCCCTCCAGTTTTGGAAACTACAACTCCCCATGCATTTATATATCTATATCAGTGGGAATGATTGGAGAGTAGTTTTTCCCAAAAACTGGGAGCCACTTGCAAAATCCCCGGACAAACCAAAAGTTTTTACTTAGCTTAAGAATTAATGCAACCCTGAAAAATGCAAAGAACTTCACAGTTACATGTAAAAAAGAGATGGAAAAACCCCCCATAATGAACCAATTCCTGCTTTTTTTGCATTGAACACACCTGTAACAGAATGAGCATGCAAGACAAAGTAAAAGCAAAGATTTTGGTATTGGGGCATGAAATTTGTTCCAAAATCTAGTAAACAGACCTAGTACCCAGACCTTGAAAAACTTTAAAAATTAAAAGATAAATAATAGGTCAAATCCTGATGCAGTGTGCACTTTCTAGTGGCATCTGCAGGTAGCCATAATTTTATTATTTATAGCATGCTTGCCAACCCTTTGTTTCCTAATTTTAGCCTCACCCCCGGGAACGACCTGATCTCCCAAGAATGCCCTTTCTTGTGGCAAGGTTTGAAGATGTCCACCCTTTTGCATTCCAGTTTCCAGTAGTCTACTGGAAAACCAGGAGGATTGGCAGGTATGACTTAAAGGGGTTCTCCACTAGTTGTTAGAATGTCTTTTTACAATAGATTAGTCAAAAACTGTCACCCCTCCCAAGATCCCTAGCGACTAGCTCTAATTTGTAGAGAAATCTGGCAGTAAATATATAATTTCCCTGCAGTGCCTCCACAGTTGAAATTAGGCATTACACTGCCCATTCAAACCACTGAGCTGTCTGTCTCTTTATAATCGTTCTTCCCTCTACCCAAAAGATAAGGATACTCAAGAGACGATCCCTCTCTATAAACTGAGAATTTTATAATAAGGAAATATAAACTGGAAAACCCCCTTTAAGGGGGTTTACAGGGTTTTCTATGAGAAGGCACAAAAAACCCAGCCACATAAACCTCCTATGGATGTCCACAAGAGAGATGGGAAAAGAGGGATTTAGTAATGGAAACACATGGAAACTCCGTTCCCGTGAATATCTGAGCCAACCTTGTAACTGAAGCTGGACTTTAGCTGGCTGAGGTCACTCAGGTGCCAGTGGTCCGAGCTCGGGGTGATCTTGCCACCCACCTGCCCACGTACCATTCCGTCCGCCAGTGAAAAGACGTTGAGAGAATTTGGGCGCTCCTTTCGGCTAAGAGATAAAAAATAAGATAAGGTACAGTGTCAGAGGAATAAGAAGACAGAACAGAGTACAGCACAAAAGATCATTACTTGGCAAGGCTAGATTAAGTTTGGTAGAGGTTCCTTGGCCAAAATTTGGTGAGTGATCCCCCATCGCACATCTGGTAGGTGACCTGACCTTGTACTGTAGCCACAATATAGTTATAGTCTATGTAACAAGTAGGCAGCATCATATGCTTGCATGGCCACCTTGGTTGGTTAACCATGCAGCCATCATAAATGGTGGGTGCTGGAGGTCCCTTAAGGTGGTGTATGTCTTTTTCCTCCTTCTGGATATCCCACCCTATTACTTGGTATCACATCATCTTTCAAACATTAAAATGGGTTGTGAGCTTTTGCCTCTTCTACCTCTTGGATGTACCATGCATATCTGTACCTTCAAAGGGAATGTCACAATGGTGCCACCTATTTAGGTTGTAATCAAAGGAGACCAAATTGGTTGTATGAAAGTGGCCACAATTATACAACCCCTTTAAGTTCCCCACACGCCATAAATAAATGAATTTACAAGGAATTGTGGGTCACTAGTTTAACAAATTACTGCACCCACGACACTGCTAAAATCAAACTGCATATATCTATGTGACCTACAATACTTCCATTCTTTGTATCTGGAAAAGCTGAATGACGGACAGCTAGAGTAACTCTTATATCGAGCTGACACCAAGCTTTTCAGAACAAAGGAAGTTTTATTGAATTCCTTGCATCCTTTTCTCAAAGTACCCCAAAGATAGACAGTCCCAATGTCATTGCCTTTGCATTAAAATGGTGCTTTCCAGCAGAATGGCAACATGTCGTAAAATCTCCCATGATTTAGGAGTCAAATGTTGGTCAATATGGCATCCGTATTAGTTAAAGGGGCTATCCACAACGGGAATTATTTTTTTTCCAAAACAGTGCCACACCTGTACAGAGGATGCGTGCGGTATTGCAGCTCAGTTCTATTCATTTCAATGTAGTTGAGCTGCAATACCAGATACAACCTAAGGATGGGTGTGGCGCTGTGTCTATAAAAAAGTGTTTTTCCTATCCTGGACAAACCCAGCTTTTCCAGAAACAGATATAACTAATAAAGGGCTCAATATAGCAACATGACAAAAGAGGACAACCCCATGGGCAATATTCACCATTGGTAGTTTTATTTTAGTAACATTTTATTGTGTGGTACTACATTATTCATTGCAGCTATATCAACTTTCTCAACCATATTTTTAAATTGTCCCAAAGCATCTAAACTTAAAAATAAAGCAAGTTTACAAAAATTGGTGATTAAAAATCTGTAGTTTCGGGTCTACAGTTCCTATGGAAACCTATGTGTCTCCATGGTAACAGACTACAAACAAGCCTTGTGTAGTCTGATTCTAGATTCATACTCCTATCTATCCAGCTTCTACACCTTATTAACCTTCCAAATATTGGTTAATTGTCACGGCGGCCGCGGGCGCCGCTGCCCCTGCGCCTTTTCCCCTGCTGGGGGTCCGGCGTGGGCATCGCGGTCACCCGCGACCACCCCCATTCCCATGCCGGCTCTCTTACCTGGCCGCGCTCCGGTGCACGTCGCTCCTGTCCGTCCCGGCCACCGTGCGCATGGCCGCCCCCTAGCGCGCGCGCAACGGCTGGTCTAGATTTAAAGGGGCCAGTTGTCCCGGTAATTTGGGGGGCCTATTGCCGGCGCTGGTCCTATATAAGGTATACCGCCACCCAAACCACTCACGCAGATTGTTGTGTGCGTCCAGTTGGGATTTTTGGAGGAGTGTTAGAGGTCCGTATTAAATTACCCCCCTGTACCATCCGTTCCCGCTACGTTTCCCTGACCTTGCCTGTTTGCCGCCTGCCATGACCTTCTGCCTGTCTCTGACCACGAACCTCTGCCGCCTGCCTGACCTTCTGCCTGTCCCCGACTACGCCTTTGGATTACTTTTTTGTACCAGCAGTACCCGGCCGCCTCCGCAAGCAAGCCCACGTCAGGGTAACGCCCTGGTAGCTCACGCCGCAGCAAGTCCATCCCGCTTTGCGGCAGGCTCTGGTGAAAATCGGGGGTACTTAGACTCCGTTCCCTGGCTTTGCTTAACTATCATCGCTTGCGGTGGTCCAGCGAATCCACCGAAAACCCTTACAGTACATCTGCCATGGATTCCGCCCAGGGTCCTCTGCCGAACTCCAGGACGTTACGAGGCCGTGCCAGCAGAGCCCCGTGTATTGACCAGCTCGCGGCCATGATGCGAACCTTGGGCCCACTTCATTGGGGACTGTCCAGTTCGTCGGGAATCTCTCTCGCACTAGGGCTCGCAGGAGCAGGCATCACTCCTAGGTGGTCAGTGCTGACTCTCCCCCGTCTGACCATCCCGGGTACTTTGTGGAACTTCAACGGACAGCACCTTTCAGGCCACAGCATTCCTGGTGGAGGGTTCAGTGGTTACTTTATCAGTCACCGCGTGGTGTCCCAGTTCTGGCTTCAGTGACCCTCTGGCATGAAACCACAGGTTTGTTTACTTGTCTCAGTGGCGAATATTGCTCATGGATGCCATTCGGCTCCTGCATGCCCACTCACCTTGCAGGATTGGCGCGCTACCCAGGAAACTGTGAAACTTCTCGGGCTGATCGTCCTCTTCTAAGATCCTTCTGGCCTTTCCTGGTTACAAGAGCATGCTCCGCACCTCGACTAGGACACTGGCGAGATTCTTCCGTTGGGGACCCAGGCATGCCACTCACGATGCCTTCGGCACTCCGCCTCTGCTCTACGGTCTGCCTCTGCCCAAAACCTACGAAGTCTTCTGCCAGGTCCTCCGCCCTGCTCATTACCAGGACTTTGCCAACGGTTCTTTTTACACGAATAGACAAGCCGAGACTCTTGCCCCCGCACGGGCTTCGATTGCCTATTGATCTGCAACCCGGTACTAGCTCCTCCCCGAGGCAGAGTTTATCTTCTTTCAGGTCCCCGAGACTAAGGCGATGTCTGAGTCTATTCAAGAGAATCTCCGTAAGGCTTTATACGCAAGTCGTCCTCGCTCTGCGGGAGCTGGATCTTTTTGTCGAAAGAAAGATGGAACCCTCCTGGCCCTGTATGTGATTATCGTAGGCCTAAATAATATAACCATAAAGAATCTATTACCCCTGCTGGGGACTTTGATCTCAGGAGCTATTTGGACCGCCTACGTGACGCACAAAATTTTTTTAAACTGGATCTTGCGGTGCCTACAATCTGATTCGTATCCGGGAAGGCGAACGAATGGAAACAGCATTTAACACCCGTTGATGGCCACTTTGAATACTCTCGTTATGCCATTTTGCGCGTCTCTGCAACGCTCCAGCTGTATTCCAGAACTTCGGTCATTGAGAAGTCTTCGAGACATTTATAGTCTGTGTCATAGTCTTCTGGACGACGATTTTATCTTCTCACCAGATCTAGAGACTCACCGCTCAACCACGTCCGCCAGGTGCTCCAGACGTCTCCGTAACCACCTACCTTTATGCCAAAGCTGGAGAATGAAAGATGCTGTTCGTGTGCACCTCCCTCTGCCCTTTTAGGGTACATGTTCGGATCTAAATGGTCTTCAGATGGACCCCATCCAAGGCTACTCAGCGGTCCTGCAGTGGCCCGACTGGTGGGCCTCAAGCATCAGCGCTTTTAGGTGTTTGCCAATTATTACAGGCAATTTATCCCGCAGTTCTCCTCTCTGTGGCTCCCTTGGTAGACCTCACCTAGAAGGGAGCCAACCCAAATCATGGTCTCCCGAAGCCCAGATGCTTTTAAGCGTTTTGAAAAGCTGCATTCGTTCTGCTCCTGTTCTTGCTCAGCTCGGAACACATCAGCGCACTGTTTATCTTATGTGGTCGACCGCTCCTCAGCTATGGGCCGGCGCTGTTCTTCTTCAGAAGTCTTCCTATGGGAGATTGCGGACGGGTGGATTCTTCTCCATATAACCTTCACTATGCCTCCTCGATCCGCAATTTACACTATCGGTGATCGAGGGAACTACTTGGCTATAAAGTTACCTTAGAGGACATGGCCAATCACTTGCTGGAGGGGGCTCTCCCAGGCCCATAGGATCTCACACGGACCACAAGAATCTTTATATTCAAGGCTGCTCAGCGACTTGTGAAATTCTCGTCAAGCAAGGTGGTCACCTTTTCTTCGCCTGTTTTAACTTCCCCTACAACTTCCGCCGCGCCGAAAAAACGTCAGGGCGGAATAGCTCTCTCTAGATCCTCCGGGACAGGTGGGCTTGGACCCGAACGACTGTCTATATAGCTTAACATTGTTTGTTACTCTTGATTTTATTTTTTTCTACATATGGGACAAATAAAGTTTACATGTTTTTTACCTATGGCGTGCTGAACCACCTCGCCTCTAATCGCTGTTTCTGGATTTGCTACACCTGTGGCCGGGTGATTCGGTTCCGATGCACATAGGATAAATTCCCCACCAGTCGTCTTTTTTCCATGAGTGAGGATGTGCTGGTGAGCTGTTTTTTTTTCGTTTTATTTATCATTGCTGGGCTTGGACGCACACCCCTGCAGCACATTATATCATCCTCACGGAACACGGCTTCTCTCGGCTAGCTCCTGGGATCATTCAACTACTTACACTCCGGGAAATACTACGTCCGTCCTGCTCATGCGACCCTCAGGAGATTCTTAACTAGGGGACATTTCTCTCGTCAGCTGGTCATCTGGAGTTCACAAATCTATACAATCTGATCTCCCGTATACCTTTTGGTGTACTAACTCTACTTCAGGATGTCAGAGCACTTTGGTCTCTGGCTCTGTGACCTCACTGTGAACGTAACAATAGTTCACCATCGCCCTACAGCACCCATGGGTCTGCTCTTCAGCATCTTCCCCGGTGCCATAGTAAACCGTAGGTCCTCCATATTGCTAATTGGGATTTTGTTACGGCCTACTCGGACCTCATCAGGAAACACACGGTCACATATGGGTGGTGGTTGACAGATTTTTCTTAAAATGGGCTTTTTGTTCCCCTGCCCGGGTTACCTCGGCACACCCTTCAAAGTTAGACTCACGCTATTCATTCCACCACATTCTTTCGCTTACACGGCTCCCTTGGATTTTCATCTCCTGATATAGAGAGTCCAGTTGTATTCTAAATTCTGGCGGGATCGGTGTGCTCGAGTTCCGCCTTCAGCTGGACTTCTCGTCTGCTCACTACCACCCTCAAAATCCATTGGGCAGGTGGAGAGGGTCAACCAAGTCTTAGGCACTTTTCTGCGACATTTTGTGTCTGCCCGTCAGGATAACTGGTCTGACCCTTCTAACCTGGCGGAATTTCCTCCTATAATTCCCTCAGACTCAGAGTCCGCATAGAGCCACGATTCCCTTTTTTATTGTGTTTGGGTTACATCCCCGCCCGCCTCCTCCCCTAGCCAGTTTGTGTCAGTTCCTGCCGTGGATGCCCAAAGTTCGGGTACATTTCAAGTCACTCTGGCAGGTACACTCGTCTGGCCCTTCTTCGAGCTTCCACTCGTACTAAACTTCAGGCCGATAGTACACGAGTCCCCCTCCCGTTAATTTAAGCAGGTGATAGGGTTTGGCTATCGCGGCCAAGTACATCCGCTTCAAGGTGCCACCAGCTTACAAGTTGGCGCCCACTTTATATTTGGGCCCTTTTGTGGGGTAGCTTAACCGGACTCTACAAGCTCGGCTTGCCTCCTCACTTCTATGCGTGTCGCCCTCCACAACACACCCCCTCCACACCCCGAGAAAACGCTTACTATGTCTCGCTTCCTCAAGCATGTGGGACTGAATCGCTTCTCCCGTGGATCTGTATCGCCTTCTCTGTGCCAACTCTGATAACATCATTGGGTCAAGGAGGTGCTGGCGCAGAAGACAGTGAGGGGAAGCGGGTTCTTTCTCATTGACTGGAAGGGGTTCGCGGCCAGAGGATGCGTTCGTGGGAACCCTGAAGGCAATCTGTCTACCTGATCTCACTTGCTAGGTTCACAAAAAAAGAGGGGGAGAGACCTAAGGCGGGGGTAGGAGGGGGGTAATTCTCGGCGTTCGCGGGCGCCGCTGCCCCCTGCGGCCGTTCCCCTGCCTGTTGGGGTCCGGCGCAGGCATCGCGGCTCACCCCGCGTCCACCTCCGTTCCCACACGCCGGCTCTTTACTGGCCGCCGCTCCGGTGCACGCGCCCTCCTTGTCCGTCACGGGCCGCCGTGCGAATGCCCCCGCCCCCCCCCCCCCCCGCCGCCTAGACGCGCGCGCGATGGCTGGTCTAGATTTTTAAAGGGCTCCAGTGTCCCGGTAATTGGCTATGCGGCGCGCTGGTCCTATATAAGGTATACGCCCACAACACTCACATGCCAGTTTGTTGGTGTGCGTCCAGTGAGTTTGGAGAGTGGTTCTAGAGTCGTATTGATTACCCGTGTAACAGTCCGTTTCGCATTCGTTTCCTGACCTTATGCCTGTTTGCTCCGCCTGCCTGACCTTAAGCCTGTCTCTGACCAGAACCTCTGCGCTTCCCTGACCTTCTGACTGTCCCCGACTACGGCTTTGGCATTACGTTTTTGTACCACGCCGTACCCCACGGCCGACACCGCAAAGTAATGTCACGTCAGGGTTAAGACATGGTAGCTCCACGGCCCGCAGCAAGTCATCCCGCTTTGCGGCGGGCTCTGGTGAAAACCGGGGGCTACTTAGACTCCGTTCCTTGGCGTGGCTTAACTATCATCGCTTGCGGTGGTCCAGCGAATCCACTGAACCCTTACATTAATAAGGTGCAGAGCACAGAAGGACGAGCTTGCCGGAGCAGATTACACTTGCTTGTTTGTAGTCAGTTAAATAAATAATAGCCAAAATAGATACATATTCTAATTTTAGTCTATATCAGATACAAATCACTGACTAAAAAAACTAATGAACTAAAACATAACCTGTAATACATTCACTAAAATGGATATATCCTAGGATAAGTCAGAGATATATACAATGCAAAAGGCAACACCTATGTATACAGTACATGTGGGGTGATATTTTACAATGGAACACTAATTAAATACTCACGTATCCTAGACCAGATAGTTGTATAGGTCAAGATCTCCCACAGACGAATGCGAGAAAATCTGTCCCATGGTACAGAATAGGTCAAAAAATGGTGAAACAGATACTTCACAAATCTCATGGGTGTAAGATTTATAGTAGTGGGGGGGGGGGGGGGGGTGGGGGAGGTGGGGGGGGGCGGTGTGGGGACAACATAAAATACACTCCTAATTCAAGCACTCTCTAACAACTGGTGGAGCACTTGCCCTGAAAGGGGCGACCCTACTATTCCCTAAAAAATGAACAGATGAAAATTACACAAAGAAAAAACATGTTGCAGTCAAAATAGTCCACCATAAAAACTTAGCCAGAAAAAAGGGGTCACAATTGTCCTATCCAGTAATGGGTCACAGGTGGCTTCTGTTGGGTATATCGATTTGGCATCAGAGTCTGCTGGAGAGTTGTACAACACCTATGGACCTATCCCCATTGGTTCCCCTGAGGGAACCCTCTCTGACCTTAAGAGGGAGAAACGCATCGGGAACGGGAATATGAATCTGCTAGACATTGAAGGACAGTAAGAGTTTCTTTATTATGGATTTATGTTGTTTTGTATATGTTAGATAATATAGTAGGGAACCCACCATCTCTCCCTCCAGAAATGCACCAAATGTAGTATAGCCCTGCCAGGAGGAAAGAGTCGGGCCACCCACTGATGGGTATTCGGTACAAAAATTCTACAAAACCTTTTCGATAATTATAGCAACCATTGATGCTTTTTCAAGCTTTCTATTCTATCTCTCATAGCACTCCCTTCCATCCCAGGCCACCTTTAGCTCATGTATCCTGGTGAATTCCAAAACCTCGCGGAATGACCCCCACAGCTATGCAGTCCGTACCTATCCCATTTCCCCTTTTAATGTGGATTTGAAAATATATCCTCATAAAGCTAATAGCTATAGATTGAACCCACTTTGCAATCTCTGATCCACCCAGACCAGGTGAGTGTTTTGTACCTGGTCGGAAGCCGGGATTTACTTCACTGAAAACCCTGGATCATCATTCATATGCCCCTAGGCACATAACATTCCACTGATGATTTGATGCAGAGAATGGCTTTTGACAGGAATTTTATGGTCTTATCTGCACATAGACCCTTGTACCATTTTGGGTATCTGGCCCCCATTTTCTTATCAAACATTATGGTACTTTACCCTAATCCTTCAACACGTATAAAAATTAAATGGCCGCCCTTATCTGACACTCTTACCTATTTACAAATGGCACTAGGCAGGGTTGCCATATCCCTTTTGCTTGTACAATTTTGATCATGGAAAATGTAATGGCCTCAATAAGGGTGAACCCTGACATCAAAGGGATAACCATGGGATGCAGGAATTATAAAATGTTTTTGCAGGTTGACTCGCTCTTGTATTTACGAATCCCCATTTGTCTCTTCCCCTCTTTGATGGCTGAGTTGCGCCGTTTTGGCTCCTTGGTCGAATTTTTAAAGATATACTTTCGAAGTCGGAGGATCTTAATGTGAACCTCCCGCCGATCAGTGAACAACGTTTATTGGGGCCCTGATTTTTCCATTCGAATGGCCCAGCAAGGGGATTCTCTTTATAGGGCAACTCCGATGTATTCTGCGAATCTGGCGAAACTTTTTCCTGACAATTTCATCCCCCTACGAAATCAAACGGTTAAGGATTTAGATCTCTGGAATAAGAAGGAGTTTTCCTGGTTCGGGAGGATAAATATACTTAAGATTTCTATTTTGCCAAAATTTTTATATCTCTTCCAGACCATCCCTGTCCTTGAGGGATCTTGGGGGCACAGGACTGCCTGATTGCAGGCTATACTATCTGGCCTCGGCATACGTCCGTTATTTATCCTTGTCACTAGACCAGGATAGGAAGTTATGGGCCAGACTTGCAGCTGCAATGTGCCCCTTTGCGCTTGCTACCCTCCCCTGGACCTGGTCACCTTCCCTTCAAAAGGACCCTGCTCTGTCTTTTTCCACTAGACACATCTTGGCCATTATTTATGCTCATAGAGGTGCACATAGTTTAATTGATCGTAAGGGTCCCTTTGTCCCTATCACCGACAACCCTGACTTTCCACCGGGATCTTGCTCCAATATGTTTTTAGGTGGCACGAAAAAAAAACATTACGGATATATCACGTGGTCTCTAACGGAAAATTGAGGGCAGTTAACGCCATCCTGGTGGGTAGGCCTCCTTCGGTTATGCACATTTCCAATATGCTCAATTGTCGTCCTTTTTTCATAAACTTAAACATACCCTGGATTGTCGGCGCTCACTTACGCCTTTTGAACAATTATTGCATTAGACGTCGGGCACGCGACACTCATTATCAGTTCTATATAAACTTCTAATATCCTCCCAAGCCGTACATCTCCCATCCTTTTGCCATCAATGGGAATTAGAGTTAGGGTGTACGTTTACGGACTCGCAATGGGAACGTTGTTTCCAACTCACACACCGAGCTGTAATAGCCTCTAGACACCATGAAATGTGCTACAAGATCTTATCTAGGTGGTATAGGGTGCCAACGATCCTTCATAGATGGTTTCCAGCAGTTCCAAACACTTGTTGGTGCTGTGGGAAACATGTGGGTACCATGGTGCACATCTGGTGGGATTACCCATTAATTCGAAGCTATTGGACGTCTGTCCGGGGAATTATCACATTGATCACTGATGTCTCGGTTCCTGACTCTCCAGAGGCCTTTCTGCTCTTTATGTTTGATTTCCCAGTTTCTTAATATAAAAAATCTATTCTTAGACACTTGATTCAGGCCGCCAAAACGGTTATCCCTAAGAGGTGGAAATCTTCTATTCCTCCTTCTATCGAAGATTGGTACAATGAAATCAACTTTATATGTCGAATGGAGGAATTGGTGGCCCACTCCCCCGCTCAACTACTTCGGTTTAATAAAATGTGGTTCTATTGGTTCACGTTCAAGTCTTCCGCCTCTTATCTGCTCTCCTAGGGGCTGGACTCTTGGGATGGGCGGGTGCCCTTCGCGTTAGATGGGAAACTGCCTGGATTCTTTCTCATGGCTGGAAGGCCACCCTTAGGTGCTGGAATCAGCTGCTGGCATCTTATGGACAAGGCTGTGACCTGTGTGTATCCTACATGCTGTATTACGAGTCTTTCCCCCTTATTTGTTGTCTGTTGTCAGTCCCCCCCCTTCCGTGTCTCTATTGTTTGTTTGTTGGCTACTTTAGGCTTCAATTGCTTTTTTTAGCAGGAGTTTATTTGAGGTGTGCCTTATTTTTGGTACTGATAGTGCTGAGCTGTCTTATGGACAGCTCAAGTACATTGTGATTTACTGCTATGTAATTGTTCCTTACATGCTTTGTATGGTTTTTCATATACTTTGTATTGCATGGTCTTTGCTGTATATGCTTTGTTTTGCATTTTCTACTTCAATAAACTTTCTCTCGGAATAAAAAAAAAAAGAAATAATAGTCGGTATTCCGCTTGGTTTTATAGTGGATTTGGAGGTCACTGCTTTATATATGGGTATCTAATAGTGCAGTGCATTTACAGGGTGAGCCACCGAGAGGCGGAGCCGCCCTTTTTGGGGTGATTTCCCCTACTATCCTGCTCGGGTGTGCTAGCGAAGAGTTTAGGGAAATTGGTTTATAACTGTTTATTGCTATATGACCCTTCCTTGACCTTGAAGATACCTATCCAGCATTTTGATGCGCCATATATCTTTCTATTTGTATACGTTAAGATTAATTTTAATGAATATCAAATAAAAGTTAACATTTTAGAGTGGGTTAGTGTAGCTTCTTTTCTGTGATTGGTATATGATATTAACCCTTTTTTGTAAAGTTGGTATTTTTTCTGTGATTGGTCACAGGTGGCTTACCCTACCTGATGCATTTCCCTGCATATATAGATTGCGGTTCATCAGGGGGGCTAGAGGATAATTAATGGTGGGGCCAAAAAGAATAATCCCTCAATAGGACGGTGTAGAGGTATGACCAATACTCCCCGTGAGAGCATCGGTGGCCTGAAGATAAAAGTTGATAGCAGCCAAGTGCTCCGCCAGTTAGGTAGTGCTTGTATTAGAGTATTTTGTTCCCCCTTCTATATATCTTACACCCATGAGATTTGTGAAGTATCTGTTTCACCATTTTTTTACCTATTCTGTGCCGTGGGAAACATTTTTTCGTATACGTCTGTGGGAGTTCTTGACCTATACAACTATCTGGTCTAGGATACGTGAGTATTTAATTGTGTTCCATTGTAACATATCACTCCACAAGTGTATACATAGGTGTTGCCTTTTGCATTGTATATATCTCTCTGACTTATCTTTGGATATATCCATTTTAGTGAACGTATTAAAGGTTATGTTTTAGTTTATGAGTTTTTGTAGTCAGTTCCCATAGAGACACAAAGTTCTGCATCAGAGCTGTGGACACAAAATCATAGGAAATTTTTAACTATTTGCAAAATGTCTTGTTTTATTTTAGCTACAGATGAACAAGAAAAAGGATCGGTTGTAACGGCTTTTTCTTTAAGGAATGAATGAATCTCGACCTTTACTATAACCTCTACCGATGATTGGAAGATAACTAGATGAGTAAACACTTATGCTTGCTCACACTGGAGTGATAGTGACATTTACCTCTTCCTCCATGACTGGCGGTGACTGCAGTGAGAATTCACAGACAAAACACCCAAAACACAGCGGCCACAGCACGAGAAGCAAGACAAGAAAACAGCGTTAGATGCTCAGTTCATGCAGAAAAATGTGCAAAAAAAGAAACCAAATAAGCAAGCGTGACAGCGGTGTGGCACACAGACATGGCCGCGTGTCAGGAATTAGGAGCTGTGTGAAACCAACTATAGGGCGCTGGTTGTAAAATACAATTTTGAGCTTAAACCCGGCTTCTACAAGGCACAACTGTGTACAGCAAATAGGCATTAGGCCCCATTTACATCACATTTTTTTTGCCTCTGTCACAGCTATTTGTCATATACTATGAGCACGGTGGCTCAGTGGTTAGCACTGATGCCTTGCAGCAACAGGTTCCTGGGCTCAAATCTCACCAAGGAAATCTGCCTAGCGTTTATGCATCCCCCTATCAGTGGTGTAACTTGACGCTCCTGGGCCCGAAGCAAAGAATGAAATTGGACCCCCCCAGTTACCATGTGCACGGCCGCAAAACAGAGCAAATACCGGCTGGAAGATCCGACCAGTATTTGCTCTCTGCCGTGGTGACAAGTCCTTAAAGAGATGTTCCCACCATAGAGTTTGATGGCATATCGAAAGGATATGCTATCAAAGTCTGATAGGTGGAGGTTCCAGAGGTCCCGGTATATTTGGCTTCACTTGGAATTCACATAGAACAAAATAGAGAGTCGCGAACAAGAATGACCAACTCTTCATTCCAAGCCAACCTTTTTGGGGCCCTGTTTCCGAGATATGGACCCGCAGTTATCGGACTTTGATGGCACATCCTGTCAATATGCCATCAAAGTCTATGGTTGGAACACCCCTTTAATATAATTTTGTCACAAGCAATGCCTTTCTGTGAAAACAGAACACCACTGTGTAAGACAGAATGGAGAGTGCAGAGTAACCTCTTGTGCTACTACAAAATACAATGGAATTTCATTTTGTACATGTTGGGTTTAGCCCGTTCATGTATTTTGTGCTTACAAAATGAATCTTTTATCATAAAATGAACTTTGTACAAACAGCAACACATAAACCAACATGCATGTGTGTTACCAGACATAGTGTCACAAACAGCCATCAGTACATACAGAAAAATCAAAGAGAACATATAGAGAAATAAAATGCCCCAAACGATTAGACTGGGAAAACATGGAAGGAGCAAAGTACTGCCCAGGACACCCCTATACACATCTAGACCAACTTTCATCTAATGTGTATGGGCACTCTAAGGCCTCAGCTGCATCGTATGTTTTACAGGTCTATAATACAATGCCCATAGATTGCTATGGGCTCACATTGTATCCTTGTGACAGTCCCTGCTGACTGAACCATGGCATACACCATTGCATGCTGTATTATACAGGTACCATATGGATGGTGCATAATACAAACCTTGTGCCATTTGGTTCTATGTGTTTGACTGAAACTCTCTGCCAAAGTGCCAACTACTGTCCAATAAGGCTCGGTTAACATTGGAGTCACAGGACTTTGTTAGGAGCTTGACATAGATTTGAAGCACTATTTTTTTTCCATTAAGTTGACGAGCAACATGACAGAAAACAGACAGATCCCATTAGAGTCAATGGGGTCCATAGGGCACCCAGCGTATCGGTCATAAAAAAGATCAATGACAGAACAGAGAAAACAGAAATAGCCACACACCAGGCCTAACACTGCTTCCTTCCTATCTGAAGTGTAGAATACATAGCTAAAAATGGGGGTCCTTTAAAGGGGTTGTCTCACTACGAAGATCATAGTTGAAAATGTGGGGACCAAAAATCTAAGGATGTACGTCCTTGGTTACTATTGGCAAAGTGCTACGGTTTTAGAGAACGGGCTGGTTTACATGTGCTTAGCAACGGTGTTTGTTTACTGGTCGGGGAAGCATTCTGTCCTGCCCAGGTCGTGTACATGCAAAGGAAAGGCAGTGAAGAGGAGGGGCAGGGTTGTGTGTATTGGCAGGCACGGAGGAGAAGCAGTGATAGGACTTGCAGGGGGGTTGTGTGTTTTGGCAGCGACATGCAGGGACAAGAGGCAGTGAAGAGCGGGGGAGGGTGTATTGGCAGCCACAGGGATGTGTGTATTGGCAGCCACAGGGATGGAGGAGAGGCAGTGAAGAGGATACAATACACACAACCCTCCTGCATGTCCTCTCACTGTTTCTCCTCCTTGCCTGCCAATACACACATCCCTGCCCCTCCTCTTCACTGCCTTTCCTTTGCATGTGCACGACCTGGGCAGGACACAATGCTTCCCTGACCAGTAAACAAACACCATTGCTAAGCACATGTAAACCAGCCCGTTCTCTAAAACCGTAGCACTTTGCCAATAGTAACCAAGGACGTACATCCTTAGATTTTTGGTCCCCACATTTTCAACTATGATCTTCATAGTGAGACAACCCCTTTAATGTAAAGGGCTATCCAACAGAGGTTCACCCCATAAAATGCACTTAAAGTAGGATCTGGATTACAACAGAGTACAAAACAAAGTTCTGTTACATGGACCTCATAATTTGTCATTTCATCAAACTCGCACCTTCTGCCTGTGACGCCACCATCTGATTGGCTGTTCCCAGCGACTTGCTGCAGTTTGGATCGTTCAATGTGTTCCACATATGTCTGGATAATCTGTAAGGTGAAAGCGATGGCGGCTGAGTTTTAAAATTTAACAAGTAACTTTGCAGATGTACTACATTACTTATCTTATATTGACCCTGAGCGTGTGTTCTACTCCAGAGCTGCAATCACAATTCTGTAGACTTGAGATCTAAAATCTACAGAAAGAGGCCCCAAATATTCGGCAATAACACTCGCCAGGACAAAGCAGTTTGAACAAAACAACATGTAATTTGCCCTCAGTATTTGGAGTTTCAAATGAGCCAGGATGCACCGGCATTGGAGCGATGAAGTTGGCGCTGGACAGCCGTCATGATGTTTAACTTACGTTTGCAACTCCCGGGTGCATACCCCTGTACCTCTTCAGCTAGGCATTCGACTTCTCATCAGGATGGGCGTGTACAGTATTGAGCAGTGCGACTTCATGGTACGAACGTACTGGGTCACTAATTCATATAAGTGATGTCGGAGTAAATTTAGGAAGAAATAAGGTGTTGGTGACATCCTCTCAAAGAGTGTTATTCCGATGGTACGGAAACTGGAAACAGCGGGATCACTGCAGAGCTGCACTTGACGGAGGCCGTCTGAAAATGTCCCAGGACACAATCAAGGTTGTGCAACATTTTCTTTCAGCAATCGCCTACGAAGCCTCAGATGCCAAACACAGGAGACTGGGAGACGTTATCCAACAGGTCAAAGAGCTGCGAATAGGACAAAAATGCCGCATATTGTGACACCGTCATTCAGGAACTCAGAGCAAGCGATGTGGAGAAAAGAGTCAGAAATGGTCGTTGGGACCAAGCGTCGGTGACGGAAAACATCCAACGTGAAATTGCCGCTATTCCCCACGACGCTGCCGATATGTTCAGGAACATTGAGCACTGGGCCGAAATATATCTAGCAGAAAACGGAGGTCACTTCCAGCATTGCATGTAATGTGATCGATAACACAGACGTCAAGGTACGGAGAGGAATTTTTTTTGTTCAGACTGCTTCATCCTAACGGGAGTCACAGCAGAATATTCGAAGCTTGTTTCGAGTGAACCACTCTGTATAAGCCTTCCTTGCCGATTTAGGGGCCGTTTGCATGGCACAGAGCACATACCAGTCGGATTATTATCGGTATTTGCTCTGTTTTGGGGCCGTGAATTGCGGAGAAAAAAAGCCCTCCCCCTTGGCATTGACCTGTTCATGTTGAACATTGACATGTTCAATCTTTTTCGGACCGCCGGCGGTCTTAAAAAAACGTCCAGCAGAAAAAACGTGCAGTGGGGACTGCTGCATGGGTTTTCCATAGACGTCCGTGATAAAGTTTGACAGCCGGTTTTACAGATGGTTTTCAAAACCGAAAACCATCTGTAAAACCGGCAAAAAACCTGCCATGGGCAGATGCCCTTGACCTCTGCATAAAGCTGTCCTTGGTGATTTTCATTTTGGTTCTGATATAATAAACTATCCTATTGCATTATACAGTATAAGCTCAGAAAAGCTGGTAGCGGTGTGTCCCACGACAATCTTACTGACTGTTTCCCCAATAGGAAACTGTCAATGCAACTCTGGTGCATATCCCAGGGTGTAACTTAGATTAAGGGACGTCATAAATTAAAAAAAAAACAAAAACTGTTGGACATACCCTTTAAGTAAACACACATTGAACATTCATCCATCCCGCTTACCTCCGTGTGTCTCTGGTGCAAGGCATTGTATTCTTTTTTCATTTCTGATTCTCGTTCTTCTAGCCTGGAAACTGAAATGTGGTTGTCAGCACAATGATTGAGGATTGTTACCAATACAACACTCATCAATATAGTTTTTGAGACACATATAGAAGCATGGGCGTAACTATAGAGGCTGCTATGGGGCCTAGAGGTTGAGAGGGTCCAATTAGGTATAAGAACATTGTTTCTTTTTGTAGGGAACAAATAGTTGTGGCTTTCAGCTCTCCAGCACTAATATGTGGGTTACCTGATATATGGTGGTATTATTTATACCTTTAAAGGGATCCTCCCCCCACAGTGATTAGCCTTTAACATGTAGGGAAAGGTAAATGAAGACTTTTACCAAATCCATTCCTGTTTTGATTTTGATTTGGTCAGGAGATAAAGAAGATTTTATCTGCTCTTAGAGCACACAACTTTTTCTTGATTACCGACCACCTCTCCCCACCTCTTCCTTCTCTCACTTATCTGATTGATCCAAGCTGCCATCAGTCAGTTCGACCATGATTAGTTACTCCCTGCAGAGTCTTATTTGCTTATCTGAGCTTGTTTACCTAACTAAATTACAAGCTTTCACCCTTTAGAGCTCTGTAGCCTTGTGTACTACATTTTATAAATCTCCTGCAGTCATGTCACTGTAAGGCTATGTTCACACGGCTTAAAATGGGACGTATCTCGCCCCGTATTTTGTGCCATACTGCGCGAAATACGGGGCGAGATACATCCCATTCATTACGGTAATCCACAGTTCTCATAGAGAACTATGGATTACGTCTCCTCTCCCTGCTCGCAAAATACGGGGAGCGGGGAGAGAAGTGACATGTCAATTATTCACGGCATATACGCGGCGAGAATAATGAATGTCTATGGGGCCGTCGAAATACGTCCCGCAATTACTGCCGTGTGAACATAGCCTAACAGGAATGGCAGAGCAGATTCTCTATATAAATTAACTGTAGTACACAAAATACGTCAGGCACGACAAAGTTGGTGCATCAAATATGCTAGCAATCCTATGCGCCTACATTTTGCTATGCACCTAGATTAGGCACATCAATTATACTATGCAAGGTATACCAGACGCCAGATTTTTGACAGGTTCATTTATTCAGGCACACTATACACTCATTTAACACGCCCTAAAACTGGCGTGGCAGCCCCTCTTTTCTGACATGTCGCCCTTTATCTCTAACAAGATTAGCTTGTTTACACATAAGCAATTGTTTTCACTCCTCAGAGCACTTGTAGCTTTTTTTTAGACAGATTAAATCTCCTGCACTTATGTCCTTGTAATGCCTCAGTTGGTTATTGAGCTACATATGCTAATGACTGTTATAGAACAACCCACAGCCTGATGAGGCAGAGTGAGTATAAAGTTGCCTAAGATTCTGTGAAACAGCATGGTGAGACAAGCCCTATCTTTGCTTGGTGCACGTTAGTTGTTGTAGTGGTAGAGCCATATTCATATTAATGCAGATTACTTCATGTGCTTTACGTTTTTTTTTTAGTTATTTTTTCTTTAGTAGATTCCAAAAATGCCTAAGGCCAGGTTCTCCTCTGTTCAGAGCCTTCTTTGCAAAGGTGGAACCGGTTTTACAATGCACACCAACGTTGACTGCAATGGGGTCCATTGGGTTTGCTATTTTTTCCGTCTTTAACGACAGAATCTGCGACGGAACCTCGGACACAGATGTGAACCTGGCCTAAGAATAATAAGTGGATTTACACATCGCCTCCTAGGACACGTACTCTGGTCAGCATAGTTTTTGGTCTTAAGCTCCAGCTGCCGGGACTGGAATTCAAGGCCCTCCACTTGGTACTGCAGATCTTTCTTCTCCTGCTCCAGGGCATCTTCAAATTCAATAAATTTCTGCAAGAAATAAAAAAAATGTAAAAAAAAAAAATTAGAACCAAAAGGAGACTGGAGAAAAATATAAAACAGTATAGAAAGCACTCGAAGTGGCCACAACCAACAGCAACAGCGCGATATGTCGTCTAATGGCAGCGGATCTGGTGTCCCAGTGCACACAGAGGCAGGACATTTCCTACAGCCTATGTAACCATATAGCGCCTGATTTATCAAAACTGTCTAACAGCAAGACTGTCCTTGTTGCCCATAGCAACCAGAGCCCATGGCAACCAATCAGCGCTCACAGCGACCAATCAGAGCTCATAGCGACCAATCAAAGCTAACAGCAACCAATCATAGCCCATAGCGACCAATCAGAGCCCATAGCAACCAATCAGAGCCCATAGCGACTAATCAGAGCCCATAGCAACCAATCAGAGCTCATAGTGACCAATCAGAGCCCATAGTGACTAATCAGAGCCCATGGCAACCAATCAGAGTCCACAGCAACCAATTAGAGCCTACAGCAACCAATCAGAATTCGTAGCAACCAGTCAGAGCTCATAGCAATCAATCAGAGCTCAGTTTTTATTATTCCAGAGCAGCATAAGAAATGAAAGCTGCACTCTGATTGGCTGCTATGGGCGACATACACAGTTTTTCTTTTAGATGGTTTCATAAATCTTCCCCAATGTGCCCCAAGTTCATTAAAACTGAAAGAAAAATTGCAAAAAAATAATAAATGATGCAAAGCCACATAAAAATAAAACCTGAAATATTGCACTTTTCTTACTGACCACTAGATGTCAGCACAACAGATGACAGTAAAGACTGGTGGAGAGGATGACCTCGCTTTATTACACGTAGTAAAACTGAAAGTTATTACCACAATATCACCACTGGGATGAGGTAATGATAATGTACGGCTAGAACCTAGATAAGAAGACAATCTCAATGACAGTGTACAGGGTATGGAGTACATGATTACATACTGCTACTTTTTCTCCTTTATTGAGGACATAGGACTAACTTAAAGGACTTCCACAGCATGCAGTATATGTAGTCACAAAAATATTAAAATTGATTGATCATTAGCTCCACTGTCAGCCTCTGGGGGGACATACTGTATCAATATCATCACTCCTATAAGTTGGAGGTTTGCCTGGACCTTCATTGACTTGAGACTAGTTCTTGACATGCCGTAATCTACAGCGCTAGATAGATATTACCCTTTTCTTATGGACCACTAGACATCAGCACAGCACATGACAGTAAAGGCTGGTGGAGAGCATCACCTCACTTTATGACATATAGTAAAACTGAAAATTAGTACCTCAATATCACCACTGGACTGTAGTATTGATATTATATTACTAGAACCTGGATAAGACAATCACAACGACAGTGTACAAATATTAAGTAAAAGAGTAGTTACTACTACTTCTCCTCTGCTGAGAACATCAGACCAACTTGAAAGACTTCCACTAGATATAATATATCTAGATGCAAAAATAATGCTGAGATTGTAATTTTTTTCTAAAACAAATAAATAGAAGTAACTTTTGGCACTGAACACTAGATAGATAGATAGATAGATAGATAGATAGATAGATATGTGATAGATAGATAGATAGATACATACTGTAGATAAATACTGTAGATAGACAGACAGATAGATAGCCGAATCCGAAAACCGCAGCCAAAAACAGCCCAAAAAACAATTCTATGGTAGGAACACCCCTTTAAAGTGAGTTTTAGGTCTATACAGAGGGTTTAGACCTTTATATCAGGAATACTATGATCACTATAATCATAAATAAAAAAAATTAATCAGTAATGGATAAAGGGTGATGTGTTGGGGTACACTGCAGCCCCTTTATTTTAAAATTGGTGAGATAGGACCTAAAAGGGCCCTGTAGTTGTCATGTTCTATTATTTGTAATATAACATGATTTGAGGGAGATCCCCTCTTTAAAGTAAAACCTCATTCTAGATAGATAGATAGATAGATATGAGATAATACACTTTTATCATGGACCACTAGATGTCAGCGCAACAGATGATAGTAAAGGCTGTTAGAGAAGATCACCTCGCTTTATGGTATGTAGTGAAACTGAAAGTTATTATCTCAATTTCACCAATGGGCTGTGGTAATGACATTATATTGCTAGAACCAAGCAATCACAATGACCGTGTATAGTGTAAGAAGTAAAAGAGTACACACCACTACTTCTCCACAATTGAGGACAGCGGACCAACGTGTTAGGATATGTCCACTTGGCATAGATAAAATACTGGTTGGATTCTGATCAAGTATTTTATTGTTTTTCGGGCCGTTTTTGGCTGCGGTTTTCGGATTCGGCCGTCTCCCTAAATATTGGAACAGTAGATTTTTCCAGCATAAATCCAGCAGGAAAATGTGCATGTTCCAAGTTTTTGGAAAAAAAAACAGTAGATTTGAAATTCGACTGTCAGAGCTGTGTAGACTACAACACAGATTTTCTACTGAAGTCTATGGGGATGATTTACAGTCTGTTTTCAGATGGTTTCAAAATCCGAAAACAGACTTAAAATACGACAGTAAAACCATGCCGTGTAGAAGTATATGTAGATGTAAAAATAATAAAGTTGATCATCAATCGTCGCGCCCATGTCAGTCTCTTGGGGATACACGTCAATATCATCCCTCCTATGAGTGTTGGGCTGGGTGACCAGTGACTTGAGATAATGAACAATGCTGAGATTGTAACTTCCCTCTTAAACCAGTAATTAGCAGTAAATTTTGGTACTGAACGCCTGTCAATTAGAAGGTCCACTAATATCACTGTGCATTCCAGTTATAGCTGTAAACCTAAATACATTGATTTTATTCATGTATGAACTGTGGGAATACAGAAACATTGATTTGCCCTGAAGCCCACTGCCTATGCTCTAACAGATTTTGAATTTCCGCTTGAATATATCATTCATAAATGTCCCACCCGTTCCGTTCCTCTAGCTCAGGGGTGTTAAACTCAGATCCTTTAGTGGGCCAAAATTAAAAACTTGGTCAAAGTCGCCGGCCAACCTTAATATTTATTGAAAAAATGTCTATAACTGATGAAGTTTTTCCTTTTTATTAGATATAGCGATCAACATTTTCATAAGGAAACGCACTCAAATTTTATGTAAAAATTGAATCTGGAACAAGCAAAGTTTAAACGGGTTTTGCCCCAAAGTAAAATTGACGTGGGAAGCATGAAAATTAAATAATAAAAATGTTCACCATTTATCATTATAAAAAATTCTATAGCATTTTTGTTTTAGCTGCTCCCTTAGCGATCCGTAGTGTAGAGCTCATCTCCAGGGGATATGACCAGGGGCAAGATCTCCTCGGTCCTGGTCGCACATGCACAGACATCACCTCTCCTCTCAGGCAGCAACTGTCAGTCTATTCCCTGCTTAGTAATCACACACACTCACTGCTACGTGAGCATTCAACCCCAGGTGCTGTCATTCTATTCCTGTCCTCTGTACTCCTCAATAATTAGCCAAACGGTGCAAATAAATAAAAAGAAAAAGGAAATCTCAAATCAGGTATGTGCATTTAGACCCCCCAAAAAATCTACGTATGTCTCCAGCAGGAATTTGAACTTAGGGAAAATAGAAAGAAATAGGCAGCTCACCTGCAAATAGACAGTCTGATAGACCTGTGGCGATGCTGTGCCTCAATCCGCGTTCATGACACGCTATAAGTATGCAGCTCAATGAAGAGAATGGATTGGCACCAGCAGAGATGTGGAGTAAAATCCAATGAAATTTATTCGGTTTCCATGTTAAAATAGCCACAAACAAGCCACATAGATAGACAACGTGTGCAAACGAAAACAAACAGTCAGAGGGGTGACCAGCTGACGCGTTTCGGGTTTGGCGTAGCTAAGACTAAGGGCTACGCCAAGCCCGAAACGTGTCAGCTGGTCACCTCTCTGACTGTTTGTTTTCGTTTGCACACGTTGTCTATCTATGTGGCTTGTTTGTGGCTATTTTAACATGGAAACCGAATAAATTTCATTGGATTTTACTCCACATCTCTGCTGGTGCCAATCCATTCTCTTCATTTGAACTTAGGACCTTTATGCTGTAAGGCAGAAGTGCTAACCAGTCAGCTACATTGTAGCTATTCACAGCTTGTTTGACTAGCGTGAGCACAGTGTGGGGAAAGGCATGGTGATGCCAAGCATGCTAGGTCACATGACATGCAGTTCAAACAAATCACACACCCCACCTTTTGAGCACACTGAAAGCTGAAGCAGGACAGAATAAAATAAATAAAATGCCTTCATGGCAGCACCCCTTTAAAGGGATTGTCTCACCATGTTGTTTCACAGAGCCACAGCAAGCATTAGGTTCACACTGCCTGGTCAGGTAATGGGTGGTTCTATAGCAGTGACTGGCATATCAGTTCTACTACTGCTAGCTATTCCTGTTACAGTGTTATGGCTGCAGGAAATTTAGAAACTAGCACACAAGGCTACAGAGCTCTAAAGGTTAAAACTTGCCATGAACTTAAATAAACAAACTTATGGGCTACTGATAACACTCAGCAGGGAGTGACCCACCATGGTCAAAGAGGGCAGCTGAAGCAATCAGATAAGACAAAGTACAAAGAGAGGAGGATGGTAACCAAGAGAAACTTGTGTAGACTAGTTTATCTCCTAGTTAACTCCTAAGCAAAGCAACAGCAATGTGTTTGGTAATAATCTTCATTTACCTTTCCCTACATGTTAAAAGCGAATCATTGTGGTGAGAAAACCCCTTTATTACTATAAACAGGCTGAGTGAGAGCAGTGTAATAACAGCTCCTGGCTTCTTCCTCTTCTTCTAAGTACACTGCTTGGCCATTACTTGTGGGCCAAATATAATAACACTACAGATTTGGCCAATGGGCCTGAGGTTGACACCCCTGCTGTAGCTCATAGCCTTAAAGGGGTTGTATCATTTCATTAAATGGTCTTCAGAATAAGGGGACAGTGAAAACAAGCAACTTTGCAATTGAATGTCATTAGCAAAGCTGTCTTGTATTCACAGTTTTCCTTGCCTTCTGTTTCTATTTACACTGATATCCAGTCCTGGTCGGATCCCACCTCCATGCATTTCACTAGCTGAGAGCTCATTTACATTCTGTTCCGCCCCCGGTCATATTCACGGAGCTTGCATTCTTGCCTCTCACTCAAAGTAAGGGACCGGCACATTTTCACTCTGCACAGCCAGAAGAAACAGAATAACATTGCAGGGCTTCTACAATCAGGAAACAACACATTGTGTGTCGATCCCTGCCTCTCCTGCATAGAAGGGAGATCTGTGCATTTCATAGAAAGCTGGATTCAACTGTAACAAATTTCCAGCTGTGAGAGGAGAAGAGATCAGTGCTCAGTCTAGATTGAATGCAGCCTGTGGTATGTATACAGCTCTTACAAAATAAGACTGCATAGGGAAACACACCGTGACATGTGGACTCAGAGAGGGGGGGAGTCTCGGGAGCCAGCATGAACAGTGAAGGGGGGATGATGTCATCCAGCTGGGAGTGGAAGAAACGCCCCAGAGTTGAGAAGCTGAGAGCAGTATGAATCAGCCGAACTAAAGAAGCGATACATCCCCTTTCAATTTCTGTCAAGGGTTAGGAAAACAATAGTGTTTTTTTATTTTTTTAAAAGAAACAGTGCCACACCTGTCCAATGGTCATGCCTGGTATTGTAGTTTAGCTCCATTGGGGCTGAGATGCAATTCCTGTGGAAAAGTGTCGCTCTTTTTTTTTTCTTAGTAAGAAAGCAGCCATGTGTTTCTAACTCTGGTCAATCAAAAAAAGACTAAAACAAAAGTCTGAGGAGGTTGATTGGGGGCGACGTGCCCCTTTGACTTCTCTTGGCTTCACTCAGGAGATCCTAAATTAGGCCATTTATTACAGTGGGCTAATTTGGTGTCTCCTGAGAGAAGAGGAGTGCATTTAAGCAGAAATCAATCTCCAGTAGTCTTGCTTCACATGAAGATGAAAAATCAGAGGGTGACACCAGTGGGAGCCATAAAGCCATGGAGCCCTAAAAAACACACTTCAATGCCATAAAAGGGGTGTTCCCATTATAGACTAGGATGGTTTATCGATAGGATATGACATTATCATCTTATTGGTGCGGGTCCCGCCTTAATAGATATCCTTATGTAACTCTGAAACGGGGCCCCTGAAAGTATCCGCTCAGAATTTAGGGCTGTGCACAACTCTCCATTCTGTTCTATAGGAAGAGTAAAGGTGAGTGGTGTGTTAGGCTGTACTGAGAACAGAATGGAAAGCTGTATGAAGCGTGATTGGATCTCCATTTTGAGCCAACACTTTCGAGGGTCCCGAGTTAGGTGCAAGAGCTAGGACCCTTACAGACTTTGATGGCATATTCTATTGATAAACCATCAAAATTTATGGTAGGAACACCCCTTTAAAGTGAGTTTTATGTCTATACAGAGGGTTAAGACCTTTATATCAGGAAAACTATGATCACTATAATCATAAATTTAAAAAAAATTAATCAGTATAGTAATGGATAATGGGTGATGTGTTGGGGTGCACTGCAGCCCCTTTATTTTCAAAATTGGTGAGATAGGACCTTAAAGAGCCCCGTTATTGCCATGTTCTATTATTTGTAATATAACATGATTTGAGGAAGATCCCCCCTTTAAGGTATAAGCTCCTTCTGTTCTATGACAGCCGGTAGTCTGAATCCAATCAATATGGTCCCTTAATCCCCCAACATGATGGATCACTATTTGTCCAATTTCCTGCCATTTTTCTAGGGTTCATTCCACTTCAAGGAGCTGTAGTAGGGAGCTATCAATGTCACTATATTTATGGGCATCTGGAACTTTTCCACATTAATCTTATGGTAATTTAAAATCTGCCTATAACGCAGAACACGCGACTGGGCAGTATAAACCAGGAGGCAGCAAATGCAGATTCCCCAGTGTGAGGGATAATGCGCAGAGAGTAATATTACCTGCCCGCAATGAATAATTCACAATGTGAACAGGCACCACAGCTGCTTCCTGCAGCCGCCTCATACCTAGCAGAAGGGTGGCCGCACTTATAGCCCACTCCAGCCCATGTTAACCTCTTCCCTGCCATAATGACTTTCATTTGCTTGTTCAGCTTTCTAGGATTAGTGGAAAGAAAGAGAGAGAAAGACATACAGAGATAGATAGATAGATACAGAGATAGATAGATAGATAGATTAGATACATATGGGATAGATAGATAGATAGATAGATAGATAGACATGGGGTAGATAGATAGATCGATAGATAGATAGACAGACATGGGATAGATAGATAGATAGATAGACATGGGATAGATAGATAGATAGATAGGGGTAGAAGACATGGGATAGATAGAAAATAGATAAAACATGGAAAATATAATAGGATATATAGATAGATAGATTAGATAGAAGATAGTAGATATAGATAGATAGATAGATAGATAGATAGACAGACATGAGATAGATAGATAGACAGACATGGGATAGATAGATAGATAGATAGATAGATAGATAGACAGACATACATGGGATAGATAGATAGATAGATAGACATGAGATAGATAGATAGACAGACATGGGATAGATAGATAGATAGATAGATAGATAGACAGACAGACATGGGATAGATAGATAGATAGACAGACAGACAGACATGGGATAGATAGACAGACATGGGATGGATAGATAGATAGACATGGGATGGATAGATAGATAGACATGGGATGGATAGATAGATAGACAGACAGACAGACATGGGATAGATAGACAGACAGATAGATAGATAGATAGATAGAAAGACGGACATGGGATAGATAGATAAGATAGATAAGATAGATAGATGATAGACAGACAAATGGAAATAGATAGATAGGCAGACAGACAGATAGATAGATATATAAAAATGGGATAGATAGATAGATAGAAAATATGGGATAGATAGTAAAATAGAATAGACATGGGATGAAGAATTAAATTAGATAAAATAGAAAAGTATAAGAAATTTAAAAGATAGACAGACATGGGATAGATAGATAGATAGATAGATAGATAGATAGATAGACAGTCTCTAGTCCGGCCATTGAGCTGGCATAACTTTGCTTTTTTGAAGTGCGTCGGATCCACGCTCTATTCCTTTGAGCGAACTCTGCATTAGATAGATAGGCAGACAGACAGACAGACAGATAGATAGATAGATAATAGAAATTTAAATAGATAATGGGATAAGATAATGATAGGGTAATAAGATAGATAATATGGGATAGATAGATAGAATAGATAGGGTAGATAGATAGATTATGGGATAGATAGAGATAGATAGATAATAGATAGAAAAGATTTGATAGATAGGGGTAGATAGATAGATAGATAGATATGGATAGATAGATAGATAGATGGGGTAGATTGGGTAGAATGGGGTAAATAGAAAAGGGTAGATTGTAGATAGTTTTTAAGATGTGCAGATGTTCAGATTTTTGCACCTGCTCAGGTTTTTAAATCAATGCAGAGTACTTTGTAGCTGGGGCCTTCACTCCCTGAAGTGTGGAGGTCTGAATAGACCCTAAGAGAGGTAACGTTAGTGAAGTCACCTTGCTGATTGGCAGGTAGCTTAAGCAGTTTTGATCAAAAAGGTTAACTAAGAACCTCAAAAATGTTTCATATATCCTGAGTAGCAGAAATGCTTTTCCAAAAATTCCTATGTGCCTTTTGATAGTTCTTTTAGTGCTGGTAATGTGCTGCTGATATTGGATTGTGGATAGATAGACAGACAGACAGACAGATATGAGATAATATACTTTTCTCATGGACCACTAGATGTCAGCACAACAGATAACAGTAAAGGCTGTTAGAGATCACCTTGCTTTATGGCATGTAGTAAAACAAAGTTATTACCTCAATATCACAGATAGATAGATAGATAGATAGATAGATAGATAGATAGATAGATAGATAGATAGATAGATAGATAGATAGATAGATAGATAAATGTAAGAGGGAGAAATAAATAGATGGGTGGATTGTTAGCTAAATGAATCAATGCAGAGCTTCACAACTACACAAAGAAAGATCCCTGCTTACTACCAGTGAATGGAAATATTCTTCTTTACGTCAAAGGGGGTGAATCATGTCCTTCTAACATAAGTGTACGGCTTATTGCTGAGTATCAGGCTCTCTCTTGTAACCAGACATCCACCTGGATCAGTTACACATGATGGATAAAAACAACAATGACTCCATTTACTCTAAGCAAGCAGAGATATGGAAAATGCTTTGGAAATAAAGTATACAAGGACATTGCATTAGAGATAGAGTTAGAGATAGATATAAAAAGGAAAGAGTAAGGCCTCGTTCACACGGCTTATTTGGGGACAGATTGGCGCCGTACTCCGCGCCGGATTTGCGCTTCAGTACGGCGCCAGTCCGTCCCTGTCATTACGGTAATCCACTGCTCTCATAGAGAACAGTGGAATCCGTCGCTCCTCCCCGCTCGGCAAATCCGCCATGGGGGGAGAAAGTGACATGAACATTGTCTATGGGGCCGGGAGCGGCGCCCCCGCCGCGCTCCGGCCCCGCCCCCGTCCCGCCCCTTATTCACGGCGGATTTGTGAGCTCAATACGGCTCACAAATCCATCGGGAATAAGCCGTGTGAACACGGCCTAAGAGAAATAGATAAAACAGAGTGAGAGAAATAGAAAGATACATAGAGTGGGGAAAAAGTATTTAGTCAGCCACCTATTGGCTTCCATTTTCTAACTATTGCTCCCACAGTTGGTTTCTTCACACCAAGCTGCTTGTCTATTGCAGATTCAGTCTTCCCAGCCTGGGACAGGGCTACACTTTTGTTTCTGCTGTCCTTCGACAGCTCTTTGGTCTTCACCATAGTGGAGTTTGGAGTGTGACTGTTTGAGGTTGTGGATAGGTGTCTTTTATACTGATAAGTTCAAACAGGAGCCATTACTACAGGTAATGAGTGGAGGACAGAGGAGCCTCTTAAGAAGTTACAGTCTGTGAGAGCCAGAAATCTTGCTTGTTTGTAGGTGACCAAATACTTAGTTTACACCACAATTTGCAAACAAATTCTTTCCAAATCAGACGATGTGATTTTCTGGATTTGTTTTCTCATTTTTGTCTCTCATAGTTGAGGTCGACCTATGATGTCAATTACAGGCCTCTCTCATCTTTTTAAGTGGGAGAACTTGCACAATTAGTGGCTGACTAAATACTTTTTTCCCCACTGTAGATAGATATAAAAAAGAACATGATAAAATAGAAAAAGATAGAAAACTGAATTGATAGATATAAAATGGAGAGAGACAAAATAGAGAAAGATAGAGATATTAAATAGAGAGAGTGAGAGAAAGAAAGAAAGAAAGAGAGAGAAAGAATGAATGAATAAGTAGATACTAAGTAAATAGAGAAAAAACACTGGGGTTACAAATTAATATTGTCACTCCTATAAGTCGGAGATTTGTCTGGATGTCCAGTGATTTGTAACTATTTCTTGAAATAATGTAGAATGCTGAGATTGTAATTTCCTTCTAAAATCAGTAATTAGCAGTAACTTTAGGCATAGATAGATAGATAGATAGATAGATAGATATGGGATAGATAGATAGATAGATAGATAGATAGATATGGGATAGATAGATAGATAGATATGGGATAGATAGATAGATAGATAGATGGATAGATGGATATGGGATAGATAGATAGATAGATAGATGGATATGGGATAGATAGACAGACAGACAGATAGATAGATAGATAGATAGATAGATAGAAATGAGATAGATAGATAGATACAGTAAGATGGAGAGAGAAATAGATAGATATGAAATAGACTGATAGGTGGGTGGATTGTTAGGTAAATGAATCAATGCAGAGCTTCACAACTACACAAAGAAAGATCCCTGTTTTACTACCGGGTGAATGGAAATATTTTCTTTACGTCAAAGGGGGTGAAACATGTCCTTCTAACATAAGTGTACGGCTTATTGCTGAGTATCAGGCTCTCTCTTGTAACCAGATGTCCACCTGGGTCAGTTCCACATGATGGATAAAAACAACGATGACTCCATTCACTCTAAGCAAGCAGAGATATGGAAAATGCTTTGGAAATAAAGTATACGAGGACATTGCATTATTTTCCATTACAAAATGAGTAAGCTTTTTTATCTACAAGTAGAAAACCCATATATGGTTCATATCTGGTGATAAACGTTTGCTTGCGTTTCTCAGTTGCGCACCGACACATCTCATCTACGCGATGGTTAGCGGACGGCTGGATGAAACCATCGCCGCCACCTTAAAACATCACACAACATCCATCACGTCCATTGCTCCGAGAGGAAAGACCATTTAGAGAGCCCAGCGGAGGGTCTGCAGTCAGGGGACATCTCCATCACCATTAGTCACTCGTGGTGCGTAGCCTCAAGCTGTTGACCAGTCTGCAGCCATTCATTACCCACTGATGGCACTGGCACTCCTCTAACCTCACGTTGACCCCTTTCATTTATTTAGCGCCGTGCCACACTGCAAATATGCAATTCAAGCCAATTCCCTCATGCCCAAGCTGAAAATTGAATTTTTACTTCCACTGAGGGATGATAAATGGATCGCCGGTTGGGTTTAGTCATTTCCATTTTGGAGACCTGAAAAAGCTATTGTGACCTTGGAGTTTTGTCACTGGTGTTAGCAAACCTCCGGACTGGTACATTGCATGGACATGTAAACTAGGAGCCTGCACAGCAGAACACATGTTCCTTGTTGATGCTCCGAAATGTGGCATTCAGCAGTCCTATACTTAGAAGGTGGTCGAGCGGGAGAGAGACACATAGGTCAGCGTTGGAGCTGCTAGTTACAGCCAGGATTGCTCCAATTCCAGTATTTTTAACCATTCAGATGCCAGGCAGGGCCGGCACGATGGGTAGGCAAAGGTAGGCAACCGCCTAGGGCACACTTCATCCCAGGCAGAAAAGGGGGTGCATGGAGGCATGGAGTGGGCTGAATTTTCAATTTGGGGGCACTTTGTGCCTTATTTGCTTAGGGCACCAGAATACCTTGTGCCAGCCCGGATGCCAGGGTATATGCAACTGCAGCATGTAAGAGATCAAGTTCACTGCCTCATCAGCCTCCTCTCAACCCACGCCCAAATTCCCTTCCCCCTCGCAGTGACAAGATGATAACATTCTGATCAGTTGTTATGGCTGCCGGGTTCCTAATGTAGGTTTCCATGGCTGCCATATTGCTGAACTGGCAGGATGTAATAGGAGCACCATTACTCTACACTGTTCTGCAATATATTACTATCTATTACTATTGCAGAACAGTGTATAAGTGGTCACACCCCCTTATGGTCAAATACCCTAAGGAAACTAAGGGAGGCATGTGTGAAACCTGTCTAGGTCTAAGACTTCTTTCTTTGTTGCGCATAGCAACCAATCACAGCTCGCCTTTCATTTTTTCAGAGCTCTATATAAAATGAAAGGGGAGTTCGGATTGGTTGCTATGGGCAACAAAGAATGTCTTAGACCTGGACAGTTTTCATACATGAGTCCGATAAAATAATAAAAACTTCTATTTAGCCCAATACAGTAAACGTAGAACATAGAAAACATAGAAAAAAAATACTCTAAGGGCATGTCCCCACCACAAGGGTTTTTGGTCTGTTTTTCAGACGTTGTGGTTTTAGAAACCATCTGAAAACCTGCAAGCATCGCTCCCTCATAGACTTCAATAGAAAAACAGTCCAGCAGTCCCCACTGAACGGATTTTACGCTGGGCGGTTTTTCACGCTGCCGGCGTTCTGAAAAACTTAGAACATGTTTGATCTTCCGCCCGGTTTCCAGACGGAAAATGAACATTGAAGTTAATGTAAATCGCTCAGAAAGTGAGAGAACGTTTTTTATCCAGGTTTTTGACACGGTTTTTGGGGGTTTTAGGTTTTTGCAAAAAAAGGGAAGAATGATCCCACCTATAATGGGTGTGTTTTTGCGGCCTTTTTGCGCTTTTTTTTAACACAGGAAGGTCCTGCAAACCATTTCCTGTTTCTGATGGAAGAGGACTCATACATGTTACCATGTTATGGGTATGTTCACACGGCTTATTTCGAAGCGTTATTGCACGCGTATTGTATTTATACGCTTCGAAATGCGCGCCGCAATTACGGTAATTCATAGCTCTCATAGCTCTCCAAATCACCCGCCGTATTGCAGCGCGTACTATACGCGCTGCCATAAGCGTGTGATCATACCCTATATTATTTTTTTTAAAAGAGCCTGGAGCACACACCATCAATGTCTTGCTGTGACAAGTCCAAGACGGCCACTGGAATCTCAGAGAGTAACCACTGGGTGGAGATAAAAAAAAAATCATATGGTTTCTTGCACCAATCAGGAATGCTTTTGCACTCGGTACACTTTTCTGCTTGAAAAACGGTCCAAAAACCGCTGGGGAAACCTGGACAAAAACCATTCAAAAAACCAAAACCACCAAAAAAAAAAGAGGGGGGTTTTTGTGCAAAAACAGTAAAAAAAAACGGTTGTAATGAAGGGGTTCTGCTAGGAAAAAAACCAAGCTCTTTTTGTCCTTTGCCGTGTAACCGCACTCTAAATATAAGCCAAAATTATTGGTTTTTTTTTTGTTATTTCGACTCCCCAAAAAATTGGAATAAAAAGTGATCAAAAGGTCTCAAAGCAGTACCAATAAAAACTACATTTCAACACCCCATAAAAAAGCAGCCACCACTCAGGTCCATAAGTGATAAGATAAGAAATTAGAAAAATGGCGCTGAAGTGCAAATTTAAAGGATATAAAAAGATTTTTTTTGAACATAAACAAAAAAAGCTTAAAATTTGGATCACCAGAATTGTAAAAACCCTGCGAAAAAAGTAACCTGTCATTTATACCAAGAAATTAACCCATAAAAAACAAAAACCTCATAAAAAAAATGCGCTTTTTTTTATGTTCCAGCCCACAAAGAATTTTGTTTTTGGTTGTCCAGTAGATTATATGGTATGGTCAGTATAGTGTGGTAACATTACAGGATGGTAAAATCCAAAAGGAGATCTTGTTCCACAAAAAACAAGCCCTCATACGTTTATGTAGTCAGTATTTTTTTTTTTTTTTTTTTTTTTAAAGGTTTGACTCTTGGAGGACAGAGGGGAAAAAAATGAATGGAGTATACAAAAATCGCTGCGGCAATAAAGGGTTAATCAAGACTGACAAGTTGCTTTATTGTTTTAGATGTGTTGGAGTAAAAAAATAAAATAATTGATTGAATATTCCCCTCACAATCATGCGGTGCATGTATTGCTTTCCAGGATACAGCCTTGCAAATTTCATGCAAATAAAACCCCATTCATTTCCCTTATTTCAAATATCTATGCTTGTGCTGATCCCTTCATTCACTTATGTGGGTGTTCAGAAAGCAGCCAAGCACGCTTATTTGGCTGTATTTGCCGCTCTCCTACAAAAAATGCAAAAGCAAAAAGACGCCACCTTTACTTTTCAATGGGTGCACCCCATCCGAACCCCCATTCCAAAAATGGTGCAGGACCCATATTATCAAACCCCCCTTAAAAAGGAATGTGTTTTAAAAAAATGATTTTTGTTTAACTACATTTTTTTTTAAAAAATTTTTTAGGAATTTTTGTTATGTTTTTTATTAATTTTCCCCTATCAAATCAATATTTTTTTAATAATTCTTAAGTCCTGCTTTTTTCCCCTTTTGGGCCCCAGGCCCAATAAACGTCTGACATTCCTGTTCTGTTTAGAGGATTTTCAGAGTGTCTCCTCATTATCAGTAAAAGCAGGGTTTAAGGAGACACCATTGTGTTCAGATAAACACAGAATCCACCAGTCACATAGGGAGATGTCACGCTCCCTCCTCTCCCCTCCCTTCACAGTGAAAATTCTCCTATACAAGTCTATGGGACAGAATCTGTCTTAAGAATCCTATGGGCATGAAGCTGCTGTAAAGTATCTCTCTGACTGCTGTTAAAGCAGTGCAAGCAAGAATGTCTTCCCCACAATCATATATAGACGGCCGAATAGAGAAATCTACAATCAGGAAATAAAAACGACTGAGAGGAAAAGAATATGTATAAGGGGCTTGATTTAATAAGTAAAAAAAATAATAATTGGCGACAGATTCCCTTTACATCCTAGTGGTGGCTGCAGGCAGACAGAATTTTGTCCATTATGTACAGTGCCTTGCGAAAGTATTCGGCCTTCTTGAACTTTTCAACCTTTTGTCACATTTCAGGCTTCAAACATAAAGATATAAAATTTTAATTTTTTTGTGAAGAATCAACAACAAGTGGGACACAATTGTGAAGTGGATTGAATTTATTGGATATATTAAACTTTTGTAAAACAAAAACAAAAACTGAAAAGAGGAGCGTGCAAAATTATTCGGCCCCTTTACTTTCAGTGCAGCAAACTCACTCCAGAAGTTCAGTGAGGATCTCTGAATGATCCAATGTTGTCCTAAATGACTGATGATGATAAATATAATCCACCTGTGTGTAATCAAGTCTCCATATAAATGCACCTGCTCTGTGATAGTCTCAGGGTTCTGTTTAAAGTGCAGAGAGCATCATGAAGACCAAGGAACACACCAAGCAGGTCCATGATACTGTTGTGGAGAAGTTTAAAGCCAGATTTGGATACAAAAAGATTTCCCAAACTGTAAACATCCAAGCAGCACTGTGCAAGCGATCATATTGAAATGGAAGGAGTATCCGACCACTGCAAATCTACCAAGACCCAGCCGTCCCTCTAAACTTTCATCTCACACAAGGAGAAGAGTGATCAGAGATGCAGCCAAGAGGCCCATGATCACTCTGGATGAACTGCAGAGATCTACAGCTGAGGTGGGAGAGTCTGTCCATAGGACAACAATCAGTCGTACACTGCACAAATCTGGCCTTTATGGAAGAGGCAAGAAGAAGCCATTTCTCACAGAGATCCATAAAAAGTCTCGTTTAAAGTTTGCCACAAGCCGCCTGGGAGACACCAAACATGTGGAAGAAGGGGCCGCCTGGGAGACACCAAACATGTGGAAGAAGGGGCTGCCTGGGAGACACCAAACTTGGGGAAGATGGGGCCGCCTGGGAGACACCAAACATGGGGAAGAAGGGGCTCTGCTCAGATGAAACCAAAATCCAACGTTTTGACCGCAATGCAAAACGATATGTATCGTATTAACTTAAGGGGGCCGAATAATTTTGCACGCCCCACTTTTCAGTTTTTTATTCTTTACAAAAGTTTAAAATATCCAATAAATTTTGTTCCACTTCACAATTGTGTCCCACTTGTTGTTGATTCTTCAGAAAAAATTTTAAATTTTATATCTTTGTATATATGTTTGAAGCCTGAAATGTGGCAAAAGGTTGAAAAGTTCGAGGAGGATGAATACTTTCGCAAGGCACTGTATATGCAAGGAACTTAGAGCTCTGTATCAGACAAACAGACCCCAGCCTTGATTCAGGGCTGTATCTAGTCCGAAATGCATCAGCTTTGCTCCATGTATGTCCTGTCACTATTACAACTTTAGAATCTACAGTAAAGTGTTAATTTTATGGAACAACGGACACATTGTTTTTCTCTTCTTAGATGCTTCATGGCAAATCCTAGACTGAGGGCTTTGAATCGCAAGCACAATATTGGTCAGTTGGATATACATTACGGATATACATTATTTTCCTTAATCAGACATTTATGGCATATTCTGTAATAAGAAAACTCCTTTAAAGGGTTGTTCCCAAAAAGCAAAGTCCACTGCACAGGTCAGCTCTCAGCTAACTGCGAGCCGACCGTATATGAGAATGAGAAGGGGGGGGTCTGCGGCCATACTCTCCATTCACTTCTACAGGAGCTTCTGAATATAGCAGAGCACACACTTGGCTATATATTATAAGCTCCCCCTATTGGTGACTTCATGCAGCCAGAATTTTATCCTTTATGTCTAGGCAAGAGATTTAAAGGGGTTTTCTCACCACACTGTTTCACTAAGTTTTAGCACTTTTACACTTACTCTGTCTCCTCAGTCTGTGGATGTTTCTACAGCAGTGAGTAGCATATTCTACAGTGCGGGAGATAGTTATCTCTAACAAGATTACAGATAAAGCCATGCTTTTCAGTCCTCACAGCACCTTTTGTTTAGTGAAGCTAATCTTACTAGATATTAGTTTGCTCAGAGCCAAGTCTCAGTGGGGTTACTCCCTGCTGGCAGCTCATCAGATAACAAACATCTGTCTGGTATGCAATTAACTATAGAAACCACATAAAAAACACTCATCTCATGGCTAAAGTAAAATCTATTGACCAATGTATTTAGAAAAAAAATCTTCATTTAACTGTTCCTTTATGTTGAAAGCTAATGTTTATAGTGAGAAAATCCCTGTAAAGCTCTGTATCAGAGAAAGACATCCCAGCCTTGATTAAAGTGGTTCTCTCACTACAATGATTAACTTTCGACATGTAGGACAAGGTAAATGAACACTTACTATATACATTGCTCTTTTGATATTGCTCTGGTCAGGAGATAAGCAAGATTTTATCTGTTCTGAGTGCACACAAATATCTATAGGTTGCCTTCCATATCTCCCTTTCTGATTAGACAGAGAGCAGGGAGTGAGTTCACCATGTTTGGACAGAGCAGTCTTTATCTCTAACAAGATTAGATTGATTACCATTGATAACATCTGTAGCTTTGGTTTAGTAAAGATTAAAGGGGTTGTCTCACTACATTGATTCATCTTACCTCAGTCCTGTTTTCTTGGTTTCATTTTTAATTCAGGGGCGGGTTTACTGTCTTCTACCAGGCTGCAGTAGAAGCCAGGTCTGTAGCTATAGTGACCAGCACTGACAGCCTTTCAGGAGAGATCAAACAGGTCTGTAGCTATAGCAACCAGCGCTGGCAGCCTATCAGGAGAGATCAACCAGGTCTGTAGCTATAGCGTCCTGAGGAGCTGATGCAGCCCATACAAGAGTGGATATCTAGGAATAGGTAGGACACTGTTAATGGACACATATTGCAAAGTGACTTGTTTGTGCAAGATCTTTAACATAAAAAGCAATCCTTGTAGTGAGACAACCCCTTTAAATCTCCTGCACTTATGTCACTGTAATGCTCAGCTACTTACAGAGGAGCTAAATATGATAATCACTGCTATAGACCCACCCACAGCCTGAACAGCGAGTACAAATCTGAAGCTGCCTGTGACTCTGTGAAACAGTATGGTGAGAAAAGCCCTTTAAGGGCTGAATCTAGACCGAAACGCGTCGGCTTTTCTCCATGTATGTCCTGTCACTATTGCTGTTTTAGAATCTACAATAAATTGTTACTTTTTATGGGATGCTGGACACGCAGTTTTTTCTTCCACTATGCTTCTTGGCAAATTCTAAGGCCTGAGGTCTGTGTATCCTGTGCCAAGTATTGATGAGCTGTTTATACATTGTTTATTTTCCTATACCAGACATTTATGGCATATTCTATAATAAGAAAACCCCTTTAAGCTCCTAAATTCCCCATAGTGGTGGTTACAGGCAGACAGAATTTGATCCTTTATGTCTATGCAAAGGATGTAGAGCTCTGTATCAGAGAAAGAGATCCCAGATATTTCTGGATTTAAAGGATTTGTCTCACTACATTGATTCGTCCTGTTTTCTACGTTTCATTTTGAATTCGGGGCGTGTTTACTGGCCACGACTAAGCTTGCAGTAGTAGACAGGTCTGTATCTATAGCAACCAGTGATGGCAGCCTATCATGAGAGATTGAACTGGTCTGTAGCTATAGCAACCAGTGCTGGCAGCCTATCATGAGAGATTGAATTGGTCTGTGGCTATAGCAACCAGTACTGGCAGACTATCATGAGAGATTGAACAGGTCTGTAGCTATAGCGACCTGTTGAGCTGATGCAGCCCATACAAGAGGGGATATCTAGGAATAGGTAGGACAATGTTAATGGACACATATTGCAAAGTGACTTGTTTTTGCAAGATCTTTAACATAAAAAGCAGCAATCCTTGTAGTGAGACAACCCCTTTAATCAGCACAGAATTTTGGACCTATTCAGATGGACATTTGAACACTCCCTTTGAAGAGTATTTGTCTGGTCCTCAAAATTCTCCTAGCACTTTTTATTACTGCTCCCACGGATGTAATCACTTTTTGCAGTCCTGAATGGAAAAATCTCACTTGATTAAGCAATGAAACAAAAACAGTGGAGGCCTCACTGCCTAATGCAGATTTACCATTGAAAAGCAGAATGACAATCCTGATGGGGGTTGTAAGGACCACTACTATTATGCAAGATATTCAACAGATAGGACTGAAAAATTAAACCAAGGACTAATGAGGACTAATTTTGAATAGATTTATAATGCAAGACTATAAAAAAAATAGAAAGAAAAGCAAAAGCTGTACAATAATTCAATTGTCTCTATAGATGGAGAAGCATCTGGCGTGGAGCCGGGTGGATAGAAAGGATCAACAATATAATAAAGAACAGACCAAGCCCATAATGTCTCTGGAGACGGATCCGCCGACCTTCCTGCACTATGAAATCATTGCTCGCATTAACCCCTTAAATCCCAGAATGCTCCACAACACGTGATGACCCACTCCTCAATTGCATCCCCCTAGACCATGATGCATCATTGCTTTTGACTGCAAACAAGATCTATAGAATAGACAAGGCATGGTAACCAAATCTCCCTATAGAGACAGCACTGTAGAAAACCACAATAGTGATCTGCCTATAGTGTGCACACACCAGCATATTGCCACCAGTAAGGAGGACTTGTGCAGATTCCTAAAATGTCTGTTTAAGTATAGACCGGTGTTCCCCATAAAATAACAATTCTGGAAAATATTTCCTTAGATCTCAATGTTGTGCGGTTCCTCTGTTATTCCTACTAGAAATGTTACCAAATTGCCAATTTGTCAGCTGGGTGTTACCTTTTGAAAACTGAAATGATTACACCTGGCTGATTCAGTTAGGGCATGTCCCCACTGCACGGGTTTTCGGCCGGTTTTTCAGCCGGTTTGCGGTTTTGCAGACCGCCTGAAAAACCGGCCGAAAATTAGCACAATTGTGCTCTAGGGCAAACCCGTGCAGCAGTCCCCACTGTCCCCCCAGCACGGGTTTTCCGCCCGGCGGTCCGAGGGCAAAACATTGAGAAAGCACCATCTTCCGTCCGGTGTGCTTCTCAATGGGAGGGGGGAGGGCTGTTCTCCGCTCATCGCGGAGAAAAGCCGTCACCCCCCGCGGCCGTGGGGACGGGCGCAAAACAGGACAAACCGGCCGGCAAACCGGCCGGTATTTGTCCTGTGCCGTGTGAACGCGCCCTAAGGGTATTTTCCCACGGCTGATTTTGGGGCACATTTCGATGCATATGTTGCGGCGCATTGCGCTTAATACACGGCAAAATGCGCCCCATAATTACAGTAATCCATAGCTGTCATAGAGACAGCGTATCGTGTGCGCGTGGAGATAAGTGATATGTCCCGCGTCGCGGGAGTACGCGCTGATCAGCGCGAGCTCCCAAAATACACAATGTGCCGCAATACATCATGTGAATATACCCTAAGGCTGTGTTCACACGGCTTATTCACGCCGTACTTGCGGGACGGATTTCGCCCGCAATTACGGCGTGTGTACAGGAGCGGGGGGAGGGAGGGCCGGCACCTCGCCGACCCCATAGACTTTCATTATCCACGGCGCGGATTCCGCCGGGATAGTGTGCATGTCACTTCTCTCCCCGCTCGTGGAATTTGGGACCAAATCCGTCCCAATAATTATGGTAATCCGCAGTTCTCATAGAGAACTATGGATTCGACTCCTCTCCCCGCTCGCCGTATTCCGCGAGCGGAGAGAGGAGCCGTAATCCATAGTTCTCTATGAGAACTGTGGATTACCGTAATTATTGGGACGTATTTCGCGCAGTACGGCGCGGAATACGGGACCAAATCCGTCCCAAACTAAGCCGTGTGAACATGGCCTAAGGGTATGTTCACACGGCTGATTTTGACACTGTTTACAAGCGGTTTTTGGAGCAAATCAGCCTCCAAAACACCCCCAGTACATTTTTATTGATTCCTATGTAAAACTGCGTTCACACATGATGAGATTTTTATGTGCTTCTTTGGAAGCTGTTTTGGGCGCTGAAAAAGAAGCGTCATATCAATTCTTGAAGCGTTTTTTAGTGCGGTTTTTTACGCATTTTTGGCGCATCTTTTGACCTGGCTATTAATTTGCATGGGTGAAAACAGTGTTGAAAACTTTGTCCAAAACCTCATCCAAAACATGCTGAGAAACGCGTCTAAAGAAGCGTGTTTCAGACGAGGTTCTGAGGCTGTTTTGGGAGCGGAAATGCTCTGAAAACCGTTTGAAAACAGCGTCAAATTCAGCCGTGGGGAAATACCTTAAGGCCATGTCCCCACGGCACCGGTTTGCGGCCAGTTTTTCAGACAGTTTGCGCTTTTGCAAACGGTCTGAAAAACTGGCCGCAAACTTTTACATGGGGCTCTATGGAAAACTCATGCAGCAGTCCCCACTGCACGTGTTTTCCGCCCACCGGCCATCCCAAAAACATTCAAAATGCACATTCTTCCGTCCGGTTGTCGGACGGAATATGAACAAGTGAATGTGAAGGGGAGGGCTAATTGCGGAGAAAAGCCGTCCTCCCACGGCCGTGTGCACGGCACAAAAACCGGACAAATACCGGTCGGATAAACCGACCGGTATTTGTCCTGTGCCGTGTAAACGGGCTCTAATACATTTCTAGGAGGAATAACAGAGGAACAGCACAACCCAGAGATATAAGAGAAGAGGCTCCAGGATTGGTATTTCACAGGGAACACAAGGACTTACACAGGTCCTCTTTCATCAGGACATTAAAAAAAACTTTATAATTACTTACAGGGGGCATCACTGGTTACAATGGGGCAACGGTCGGGGGG
>JAODAL010035727.1:0-42601 GCA_025379985.1 Phyllomedusa bahiana
TTCTCCCCGCTCCGCCTGTCTCGCTCGGAACAGATTTTCGGCGCAGCCCCGCAGGGCGCCTAAGTCCCGCACTGCGCCCCAACACTGGCGGGGCGGGGGGACTTTTCCCCCTTTTGAGGGCACTTCCCTCGGAGGGCGAATCTTCGCGCAGCGCCGCCCAACGCCCTTTCCCCCCGCACTGTCCCCCCAGTACAGGCGAGGCGGGGCGGACTTTTCCCCGCATGTTATCGACTACCTCCGGCGGACAATCTCAGACACAGCCCGGACTTCGCCTCAATCCCCACTGCCCCCGGGAGGCGCGGCGGATTTACATGATATTTTGAAGCGGCCCCTCCCCGACAAAAATAAAGCGCAGTTTCCCGGGAAACTGGCGGAAAAACGGCGCCCTCGACCCGGCACATTCATACATGCCCCCCTTTTGTGTCCTTTTCCCCAAAGAAATTCAAGCAAGCTTGGTGTCCACCAGGTGTTTCTCTTGCTGTTGGCAGAGAAAAAACATCAATGTACGAATTAGTGTGGATTGACATTGGGGGACACTCCCCCCAATTTGGTGGAGTGCCTGACTAAAAAATGGTGGGCGAATTTAAAAACCCCTTGGGGGAAAGGGGCACCAAGTGAACTGTTGACCTCGTAGGTGAATGCAAAAATATTTGAGCTGGGTGTTTTTGGGGAGGGAGAAAAATCCGAACATAAATAAATGACTGAAAAAATGTGTCTATTTTGGGGTACCCTGCTTTAGAATTTTTCCCGGGGACAAACAACCATGAAAGGGTAAAACCACCTCATTGTGCCCTTAGATCTGCACGATCTCCAGGTTTCCCCCACTCTTTTTGATTTGGGGGTATGGGGCTGTTACATGACTGTTGGCCTTGTAAAAACTCCTTGCTTTAACAGGGATTTAATTGTTGGGCGCTATTCCCTTTTTGCTTTGGCTTTAATGGGTAGAGGGCTGTGTGGCCAAAACCCACAAATTGGGGGTAACCAATGTGTACAGGGGGAATGTTTTCTATCTGCCCTACTTCTGTGAATCCGTATTCCACAGATGTTCAGGAATGTTTCAAGGACAGAACTTCTGGATTGAATGGCCTCTTCCTTTGCTGGGCGGGTCATTAACCAATCCACATACAGCAGGCATGGCTCCTCTGATTCTCAAGGGAACTTGCATTGGATCCCGGCAGTTGAAAAAAAATTGTACCCCCAAAGTTTACAGAGAAGGCCCCTTTCCCCATAAGCAAGGGGAGCTTTGGACATAGAAAAAATTTTTCTGAAGTGAGGGGCCTTTTAGGAAAAAGTACTTTGTGATTTTGGGATATTTTTTAGATTTCCCACTTACCCCCTACAGCCGAAAACTTTCTGGGGGTACTGAAAAAAAATCTTGTTAATTAAGACAATCCCCGCCTGTGTCGTCAGAAAAGGGACTTGCGTTCCCATCCCCCCTCACAAGTAACTATGGGCTCCGAAAAAAGCAAAATTACGGTGTAAAGTAAAAATGCAAAAAAACCCAAAAGGGGCTTTGGGGTTCTTCAGTTTCCAAGTCTAGTCAAAGTCCTCTCTGAGTAGGGGTTTGGTTTGGCTTCCTTCTGGGGGGCGCTGGCAGTCTCTGGGAAAAAGCCCAATTTTAACAACTGAAGCACCGCGAGTCCTTGGAGACCGAAGGAAAAAAGTGATGTGCCTGGGTGGCAAAAGAATGTTAAATCTTCCCCTACCTCGGGGTTTTTATTTCTCCCTTTTTGGCTTTTTTTCAACTATCTTCCCTTTTTTCTTTTAATTTTTAACTGCATAAATTTCTCCTCTTTCTTTATTTTGCTTGTTCAAAAAAATTTTTCATGGGCATAGAGATTGTGAAAAAATCTCCCATCTCGTGATTCCAATTTGGGGAATCTGAAGGGTTTAACCTACTTTAAGATGTTTAAGTAATCCCTTACAAATGTTTGAGTAAGCGAGGTTTCATGGAAAAATTTTGTTTAAATCACCCCCCCCTGTTTTCTTTAAAATTTTTTTCCAAAACTGTGGTTTTTTCCCTAAAAAACGGTTTTTTTTCCCGGCCCCCGTTATAGTCATTAATCTTCCAATCTGCCTCTCTCTTAAACACAAAAGAAAATTTTTCCCTAAAAATGTTCCCGGGCTATCTGAGGGTTGCAGAAGAGGGGGGGTGGCCCTCCCCATAAGCATGTTTTTAAGAAGGTTTTTATATTCTCGGGTGTAAATAACACAAAAATTTGTAAACATCCGCCTATCATGTTATGGTTACAAACATGTTATTATAATTTCCCCCAAGCCTTTTTTTGGTTCCTTTTATAACCCCCTACCGTTTTTGCTGGGCCCTAAAAAATCATTTTGGCGTATAAGCTTTCCAGGGTCCATTCCCCCCCTTTTGGGGCCTGTGTTGCTGCAAGGATTAAACTTTATTGTCCCCCCACGTGCCCTTTCCCACCTTCTAAGATTTTAAAAGTGTCAATTTGATGTATCCTTTCCCATTAAAGGGCTGGAGACTGTATATCGTATGCTGGGGGGAAAAAACCCAGCAAGTTATGATTATGCTTTTCCTGTGGTAGGGGTGGGAATTGCCCATGATGAGGATCATCTCCAATGTGGGCTTTTCTCCTTTAAGAATTTTGGCCCTTCTTTTGCCCACTTCTAGGAGAATCGGATGGGGCACTACAGTTACGGGTGAGAAGTATGGGCAGAATGGTATATGGCGAACATGTGATACTACTGATGTTTTGGGTGTCTGTATAAGCCCTTTTTTGAAAGCGGGGTAGTTCAGTGATGCTTGTTTTCTGCTTTGGAAAGGCTACAGTGAATCTTTTTTGATCGACTGCGTATATTTGCATTTTGAAAGGTGAGGATGTCATCATCTTTTCTAAGCTATTAGCTGTTTTGGTTTATCATTTATTGCTGTGGGGGCAAGGTGTTTCGGGCTGAAGGTGTTGAAGGTGTTGAAGTAGTTTTAATTGGGGATTTTTCGAAGTTTGCTGGTGCTCTGGCCTCACTTACCCTTTTTACAAAAACTGCCTTTTTTCTTGCCCCTTCAACAAGATGCTATACCAATAACAATTCAACCCCCTGTTCCCTCTCAGGCAATCAGCATACACAACTTCCAATTTGTTCCAAATAATGGTGTACTTTAACCCCAATGTTTTTTAAACATATGAGTTTTTGGGGCTTTGTTTGTTACAAAACATTTTATTTTCTCCTCCTTGGGGGGGCCTAGCAGGAAAAACTTTTTTTTCTGCAAGTTTTCCCCATTCCTCTTTCTAAAAGGGCCTTTTTTTTCTGGAAAAAAATATGGATCTGTCAGATAACCATGGTTTTTGTTAAAATTTTTCTCTTTCTCCTCATCAACACCCTGTTACTCAGTGAATCCTTTCCTATTGCTTTAATTTGGAAAACTTTGAAATTGTGTAATCCCTTTTTTCTCTAATCCAAACAATCAAAAAAAAAAACAAAATTTGCTATTTTTGACTAACTTAATTCTTATAGCTCTTATTTCATACGTTGCTTGTGTGATAAAGGGTTTATGCTTAAGCTAAATAATATTAAAATTAACAAAAACAATATATATATGCAACCTAAATGAGTAACCAAAAATAGCCCCAAAAAATGCAAAAAAATCAATTAAAATTTTTAAATCAGAGCAAAATTTTTCTAACCACAAGAGGCAACTACCTAAGAAAAAAAAAAGAGACCGCAAAATACCAATTTGGCAGGCAGTTCTACTGAGCAAATCCCAAATCCAAGAAAATCATACAAAAATTTACAAAAAGCTTAAAAATGCTATTTAAAAGCTCAAAAGGCAAACTATGATTCATAAATTTAAAGCAAAAAGACCCAATTTACTATAACCTATCCCCGGTTAAAACTAGTACAGGGAAAGAGTAAAGCAGTATGCTTATTATTTTTAAACAACTTCACACAACAAGGGGCCCTTCAGATTGGAAAACGGGCCAGAAAAAACTTGCTAAGAGAACCCAATTTAAAGGGGGAAAAACCACCAGGCCAAATATCCGGGTTCTCCCTTCAAGCCAGTTTCAAGTTGCCTTTGCCCGTCAGTTTAATACTTGGACCGGTGAAACCCCCAAAAATGATATGGCCTTGGGCTCCTATCTTCCCCAAAACGAAGACAACGCGTTGGTTAAAATCAAGGTTGATCAGAACAAATTTTTTTTGACTTACACGCTTTTAAAGGTTTTAGGGTGTCCTTTTAAAACAGGGGGTTTACTCAAAATCCAATCAATATCAGCGTCTTTATAAACCGACCAAAAAGGATTCATAAGGTTCCTTGCATTAATATTAATTGGGTTAAATTAAAATTTTTTATAAATCCCGGACCTCAGACAGTTATAATGATTAATTTGAAATAACATTTCAACTAGATACACTTTTGCAAAAAGAACTTTTTTGGGTAAAACTACCCCAAATCTGGGGTTATAAAAACAAAAATCCCTTCTAAAGTCAATAGCGGATGTTCCTAATAACAGTTTTTATACTGAAGAGTCACATCAAAAAAGAATTTAGTGAATTTTATCATAGCTTAGCTAAAATGGGGGGCTGACAAACTAAAAGGATGCCCCTTTAATTATCAATTATAAGCAGTTTAAAATTTTCCACAACACATCCCTACCCGTCTCCTGATACCTCCCCTCAGTAAACTCCCTCCAAACCCTTCCCCCCCCTATATCCTGCCCCAATCTCCTATATCCCCCTCATGTAATCTCCATCCATAACTTTTCCCCCCCCATACATCTCTGCCCCAATCCCCTGATACCCCCCCTCATGTAATCTCCATCCATAACCTCCCCCATACATCTCTACCCTATTCTCCTGATACCTCCCTCATGTAATCTCCATCCATAACCTGTTCCCCCCTACATCTGTCCTAATCTCCTGATACCTCCCCTCATGTAATCTCCTATCATAACCTGTCATTCCATACATCTTACCCCCCTATCCCCCCCCATGAATCTCCCTCCATAAAACCCCCCCCCCATACATCTCACCCAATCTCCCGATACCTCCCCCCATGTAAACTCCCCCATAACCTGCCTCCCATACTCTCTACCCTAATCTCCTGATACCTCCCTCATGTAATCTCCATCCATAAACGTCCCCCCATACATCTCTACCCTATTCTCCTGATACCTCCCCTGTAATCTCCATCCCCAACCTGTTTCCCCCCCACATTGTCCCCAATCTCCTGATAAACCCCCCTCATGTAATCCCATCCAAACCTCCCCCATACTCCTACCCTATTCTCCTATACCCCCTCATGAATTCCATCCATAAAACCTGTTCCCCCCTACATCTGTCCAAAAATCCTGAACCCCCCCTCATGTAAACTCCTTTTTATAACCTGTCATTCCAACATCTCTACCCTAATCTCCCGATACCTCCCCCCCTTAATCCCATCCATAACCTCCCCCCCATACATCTCTACCCTTTTCTCCTGTTCCCCCCCTCATGTAATTCCACCATAAATCCCCCCCCATACACTCTACCCTAATCTCCTGTACCCCCCTCATGTAATTCCTCCATAACCCCCCCATACATCTCTACCCTTTCTCCCGAACCTCCCTCATGTAACTCCTCCATAACTTCCCCCCCTATAATCTCTACCTAATCTCCTTATACCTCCCCCATGAATCTCCCCCATAACCTGTTCCCCCCCCACATCTGTTCTAAACTTATACCACCCCTCATTAATCTCCATCCATAACCTGTCCTCCCCTACATCTCTTTCCCTAACTCCTGATACCCCCTCATGTAATCCCTTCCTAACCCCCCCCCATAATTTTCTACCCCAATCTCCCGTCCTCCCTCATTAAAAATTTCCCTCTATATCCTGTCCCCCCAGCCTTTTACCCCAAACTCCTGATACCTCCCTCATGTAATCTCCATCCCTAACCCCGTTTCCCCATACACTCTACCCCCAAACCCGATATCCCTCATGTAATCTCCTCCATAACCCGTTTCCCCATAATCCTACCCTAACCCCTAACCTTCCCATTTAATCTCCATCCCTAACCTCCCCCCATACATCTGTACCCAATTCCCGAACCTCCCGCCTGTAAACTCCCTCCATAACCCCCCCCCCATACTCTCACCCTAATCTCCTGTACCTCCCCTCATTTTAATCCCCCATTTCCATAACCTGTCCCCAATAATCTCTACCCTATTCCTGAACCCCCCCTCATTTAATCTCCATCCAAACCCCGCCCCCCATACATCTCTACCCTAATCTCCTGATACCTCCCCTCGTAATCTCCATCCATAACCTGTCCCCCCCATCTCTTCCCCAAACTCCTGATACCTCCCCCAGTAATCTCCATCCATAACCTCCCCCCCCACATCCTGCCCTAATCTCCAGATATCTCCCCTCATGTAATCTCCATCCATAACCTGTCCCCCCTATAACTCTCTACCCTTATCTCCTTATACCTCCCTCATGTATTCTCCATCCATAACCTGCCTCCCCCCCTACATCTTACACCTAAAATTTCCCGATACCCCCTCAAGAAACTCCTTCCATAACTCCCCCCAACATCTCTACCCAATCTCCTGGTACCTCCCCATGTAATCTCCATCTTATCCGCCCCCCTGCATCTCTACCCCAATCTACTATACCTCCCTCAAAAATTTTTCTCCACCATAACCTTCCCCCCAACATCTCTACCCTATCTCCTGATACCTTTCCCCATTAATCTCCACCATAACCCCCCCATCATCTTACCCTAATCTCCAATACCTCCCTCAGAATCTCCATCCATATAATTTCCCCCCATACATCTCTACCCTAATCTCCTGATACCCCCCTCAATGAATTTCCCACCATAAAATTCCCCCCCTATCTTTTCTCCCTAAACTCCTGAACCTCCCTCAGTACTCCCCTCCATAACCTCCCCCCAAATCTCTGCCCCAATCTCCTGATACCTCCCCTTTTTAATCTCCATCCAAACCTGTCCCCAAATCTCTACCCTAAAACTCCTGTACCTCCCTCAGTAATCCCATCCATAACCTTTTCCCCCCTACATCTCGCCCCCAATCTCCTGATACCTTCCCTCATGTAAACCCCTCCATAGCCCGTCCCCCCCATACATCTCTGCCCTAATCTCCCTTTACCTCCTCATGTAATCTCCAAACCATAACCTGTCCCCCCCCCTACTCTTACCCCCCCTCCCGATACCACCCCTAATTAATCCCTCCATAACTTTTCCCCTCTCAAAATCCATTGATTTCAGCAACGAGGAGCACAGATGAGATTCACAAAAGGTAGACATGCTTTTTAGCAGCCAGAAACAGGGGGGTAGAACAGCCCGAAAAGATATCAGCAAGGCATGATGGGGGACTGTATTTGGTCCCCACATGGACTCTGCAGATATTTTACTGATGGTTACAGGGTGGGGTTCGTTTTGGGGGAATGAAATGGGGAGCTGGCGGTGCGGGGCAGTACGGGGGGAGCTGGCGTGAATGACAAGTTCTGGGTGGAGCTGGCAGTGCAATGACAGTATGGGTGGGCTGGCGGTGCATAACGGGGACGGGTGGAGCTGGTGGTGCGGGGACAAATGTTGGGGGAGCTGGCGGTGCGGGGAAATGTAAATTGGGGGGACGGCGGTCGTTTACAGGTATTGGGTGGGTGGCGGTGCGTGACATGTACTGGGGGGAGCTGGCTGAGCTGGGGGGATTAAAGGGTGGAGCTGGGGGTGCAAAAACAAATACTGGGTGGGGTTGCGGTTCGGTGACAGGTGTTGGAGAAGCGGGTGCGGTGACATTAATGGGTGGACTGGCGGTGCGGGACATGTACTGGGGGGAGCTGGAGAGCGGTGGCAGATGGGTGGAGCTGGCGGTCAATACATGTTCTGGGTTTTTGGGGCTGGCGGTGCGGTGAGGTATGGTGGAGCTGGCGGTGCGGTGACGGGTACTGGGTGGAGCTGGCAGTGCAATGACATGTACTGGGTGGAGCTGGCGGTGCGGTGACAGGTGTTGGGGGGGCGGGTGCAGGGCAGGTACAGGGGGTGGAGGTGGCGGTTATTGAATTCAAGAAAGATGAGCTTGGCTGCTGCTTTTGAAGACAGATTTGGAAAGGAAAGGTTTGCAGGGGGAAACTGATAAAAAGGGGTTTTACATAGTGGGAGGGGAAGGCTTGGGGGCAACAAAAATTTTTTTTCCCATTTCCATACTGACATAAGGAGGGATTCGGAGAGGGTTTTTGGGTGCGAAAACAGGTTAGAAAGATGGGGTTGGGTGAAAATTTCATTTTTGGGGGAGGGACAGCTTTTAGGGACAGAGGAGACAGTCACTCGGGTTTTGTAGTACAAGGGGTGATGCGCGGGGGAAAAGGTTGATGGTCATCAGCGCGGGAGATGGGGCTAAAAGCCAAATCTCGATGGTGCCCAATGGGGCCTATAGGGGACCTAGAACTGATCTTAAAACTTCAAAAAAAACCTTTCGATTTGGTGTCCCGGGAATCGCCCGACCTGCAAATAAGGTAAACCCCATCTTTTATACAGAAAAAAAACTCCATATAAAAAAAACCCCCCTAAACATGGCAGAGGTGCGTTTTTTCCCCACTGTGTCTATGTAGATAAAAATGTAAAGTTCTGGCTTTTGAAAGACACGGAGGAAAAAAATGGAGACAAAAAAATTATGACCGGCTGTCAGGAAGGGGGTTAAGCATCATTTCCGTGTCCTTGATAGGAAGTTAATATACAATTGTGACAAGTGATACCTGGAACTTTCTGAGTGTTTAACCCCTTCACGACCTTAGACGTATGAATACGTCCAGGTTGTTTGGGGGTTCACTGATTTAGACTTTGCACGATCGGCGCGGGGTGTCAGCTGTATATTACAGCGACATTCCGCTCTCGGCCCCCACCCGGGATCACTTCCCCTGGGGGGGGGGGGGAAGGGCGGTTAACCCCTTAATATCGCGCCATTGGGTCGCAATAACGAGAGAGACGCAGGAGGGATCGCTCCTCCTGCTCTCTTCGGCAAAGCCGCGCACTATCGTGCGGCTGCTGTGTCCGACGACAGACAGAGGGCAAAATGCTTTCCCGGGTTTTTTGTGCTCACGAGCCCAACCGTTCCCGTGGGCATGGCCCAGCATCGTGACTGACAGTTGTCATAGGAAATAGTAACACAAAAAGCTGTGTAGTGATTCCTATGAATGGGGATCTAAAACACATTCAAACCCCTATGGGAAAAAATAAAAAAAAATGTGAAAAAGTGAAAAACAAGTAAAACCAAACCGAAAAAATAAAAAAAAAAAACTACACCACCCCTTTTCCACTTTTCAAACCCCAAACCCCCAAAAAAAAATCAAAATAAATAAATACCCAATTTGGGATCGAGCTACGAACGACCTGCCCTAAAAAATCTGTCTGTTAATTTACCCCTACGGGGAAAAGCCGTAAAAAAAACAAACAAAAAAAAAAAACAATCACAAATTAAGATTTTTTTTCATCCCCACACTAAAATAAAAAAAGTGATCAAAAACTCCTAAATCCCCAAACGTTGTACCAATTAAAACGTCAGTTCATCCCGCAAAAAAAATTTTCCTAACACAGCTCTGTATACGGAAAAAATAAAAAAGTTATGGCTCTCAAAGATAGGATGCATAAAATTCTTTTATACATAAAAACACTTTTTTTTTTTTTAAGGCTTAAAATAAAAAAAAAATATATAAATTGGGTTTTCCCCGAAATCGTATCGACCCAGAGGTAAGCTAATTTTGGTTATGCACAGTGAACACGGTTTAAAAAATAAAAAAAAAAAAACACTACTAGCATTGCGTATTTTCTTCACTCTGCCTTCCAAAAAATGGTTTTAAAATGACAAAAAGCTCGCCCCCCCAAAAAATGATCCCAAAAAAAAACGTCAACTATCCCGAAAAAAACAAGCCTGTACACAGCTCCAACACAGAAAAATTTTTTTAAAAGTTATGCTTAGACTTGGCGTGCAAAAATGTTTTTTTCCTGTTTGAAAAAAAAAAATTTTTTTGTATAAAAGCTGTAAAAAATAAAAAATATATACAAATTGGGTTTTGTTTGTAATCGTATCGACCTGCGGATTAAACCTAGTTGCCCTTTTATTAGAGGTTTATGGAAAAAGCGGAAGGGGGATTAATTCAACACCCTCTATTGTCCCAGGGTTTCCCCTCACAAAAGGGAATTTTCAATCCAGACATGGGGATGTATGAAAAATCCCCCCCCAACCCAAAACATTTCTTAAAGCAATTCTGATTCCCCACCAGAGCCACTATAGCATCTCTTTGGGAAATCTTCTTTTACACCTAACATTAAAGGGTGTTGAATAGGGTAAATGTTAAATTTCATAGCAAGATCAACCTTATAACCCCACCCCCTTTTGGTTTTTTGAAACAAAAACAAAAATGGCATTTGGATGAGCTCGAGTTATTTTTCCCCTTCATTTTGACCTCTGGCCCCACGCTTTTTTAAAGTTTTTTGACATGATATATGATCCCCCAAAGGTTTGCTTATAGGGAGAAACTTTAAAAAAGCTGCTGGAAATTTCCCCGGGTAACGTTCCCCCAACCTTACGTCTGATCTGGAAGAAGTACCCCCAACCCTTTTTTTCTTTCTCTATGTCCCCAATTTACACTTTTTGAAAGGACAAACTGCAATGCTTTTGTTTTCCCTTAAAAGGGAAATGGCTGTTAATGTTTTGCTCTTTTAGACCCGGGGTTTATGTTTTTTTAAAATTTAAAAAGAAAAATTAAAATAAAAATCGAATTTTTAAAAAGTTTGAAATGTCATATCAAAACGCAGAGTGCCCCGCTTTAAAACTAAAAAAAAACCTCCCGGGATTGCTGTTATTTTGTTCAAAATGCCTAAAAAAAAATTAAGAAAAAGTGAACAAAGTGTTTTTAGGACCCCAAATTAGGTACCAATAAAAGATAAATTAAACCCCCGAAAAACAACCCCCTACACACCCTTTTGCCACCCCAACCCCAAAAATAAAAAAGTTATGACTGTCAGAATAGGCCCAACAAAAAAATGCAATTTTTTATAGCCCTTTTCTATTGTGTTAAAGTAATAAAACATAAAAAACTATAAAAAATTTTTATAAAAAAGCAATTGTCCCGACCCCCCCCCCATAGTAAAATTATAAAATCATTTACCTGCACGGCGAACGTTTTAAAATTAAAAGAAAAAAAAAAAAATGGGGGAAACTTTTTTTTTTCCCCCCCCCCCCATTTTCTTTGGCCCAATGCAAAAAAAAAACACTGGAACACCTGGGGCCCCAAAAATTGCAAAATTTCCCCCCTATATGAGATCCATGAGGGGTTGGGTTGAATTTTAAAAGTGGGGCGACTTCGGGAAAGATTTCACCTTTCGGTTCTTTAAATGGTTTGCAAATGAAACCCATAGTTTGTAAGGCAAAAAAAAAAGCCCAATTTTGGGAATCTATTCACCTTTGTCCCAAAAGGGGTGACCAGGGGAAAGGGGAAAAAAAACCCCAATGGGGGGTAGAAGCCAATTGCCCCTCATTTTAGGGAAAAATTTTTTCCCTGACTCCAATCTGGCAATCAAAAAAAAAATTCCCGGACCCCAATGCCCCCTTTCCCCGGGAATCCTAAAAAAAAACCCCAGGGCCCAAAACCCAAAAAATCTGCTTTTCCAAAAAACCCAAATAGCGCTCCCCCCCCCCCCCCCCTTTTGTAGGGCCCCTCCATGAACCCAAAAGCATTTACACCCACATGTAAGGTTTTCCCGAACTTGGAAAAAATTTTTTTTAACAAAGTTTTTGGGGTTTTTTTTTCCAGGTTCCTTGTAAAATTTTAAACATTTTAAGTTAAAATTGCCCGATTATTTGGGAAATTTTTTTTTTTTTTTATTTTTTACAGCCCAATGCTAAAAAAAAATTTTTTGAATCACCCCGTGGGGTCGTTTTAAACTCATACACAAAATGGTAAATATACCTTTTAAAAAGGGGGGTCGTTTTTTAATATGGTGCCTAAAAAAAAATTGATTGAAAATGGAACCCCCCAGTCCCCTTTGGGGGCTTCCCCTATTCTGGGGGCTTAAGGGTTTAGCCAAATAATGCACTAGGGCCACATATGGGAAAATTTCTTTAAAAAAGGCAGACCCCCGGGGGGAAAATTTTATTAATTGATTTCCTAGTCACATTTTCCCCAAATTTCCCTGAATTAAAAGGATAAAAAATTGAAAAAACTGAAAAAAAAAAGGGAAAAATTTTTTTAAATTTTACCCTTTCCCCTTTGCTTTAATAAACTGTGGGAAAAACCTAAAAGGGTTTAACAAACTTCCCCTTAAAAAAACCCCCCCCCCGGTTTTTTAAATACTTTTAAAGGGGGCCCAGTTTCTTAGAAATTTTAAACATTTATGGGGGGATCTAACAAAACAGGCCCTCCAAAAAACCACGTCAAGGAAAAAGGAATGGTCCCCTAAAAAAATTATATTGAAAAATTTTTTTGAAAATTTTGGAGAAAATTACTAAATAAATTTTTTAAAACCCCCTAATATCATAAAAAAAGGACATTTAAAAAAAAAGATGTCCAAAACCCATAGTGGACATATGGAAGATGCTGTTATAAACAATTTTGGGGGTGAATAATTTCTGTTTTTTTTTTCATTTGCCGCAAAAATTTTTTTAAATTTAAAATCACAGATTTTTTTAAAATTTTATGAAAAATTTTTTAAAATTTTTCACCAAAAAAAAAAAAAGGATTTTTTAAACAATTTTCCTTTTACCCAAACCTTAAACACCTGGTCCCCGAGAAAACAATTTCCCCCTGAATTTTAATTTGGATTTAAGTAAAAAGTTTTCCCCAAAAAGTATTCTCACATAAAGGGGGGCACCATCCAAGGTTTTCCCCAAAATTAAGGGGCTGGGTTTTTTTCGGAAAGGGGCAAAACTTTTGGCTTGGGCCCCCTTTTTTTTGGGGTTAAATTTTGGGAAAAACTCTAATGGTTGTGCCCTCTGCCCCCTTTGGCTTTAAATTTTCCCCGCACAAGCTATTGTAGAAAACGCCCCGAAACTGTCCCCAAAATTCTGTAAATTCCCGCCGTTTTAGAGCATTTACCCCTTAAATCTTAATTTTTTTAGGGAGGTGTTAGTCCACCCACCAAAGGCCCAAAATCCCCCCACTGACAAGTTTTTTCCAAAATGTTTCCACCTATTCAAAATAATTGGGTTTGTCAAGTTGTAGGTGGGGGGGCAGCCCTCCGATTGGGGTTTTGAAAAAAAAATGACACTCTGAAAGGGCTCTTTGAAAGCTCTTTGGGGTGGGAAAAAGCAGATTTGAGCATTAAATACCGAAAAAATACAGCATCTTTTCAGAATAAAAGGGCACAGTGCTTGAAAAGCAGCCCTGTCACTAGCTTCTTTCCAACACCTCAAAACCCCGGGGGGCCCAAAAAATATGTTTACAGGTTTTTTTTTTAAGAAAGTCTGACCCTTTTTTTACAGTAAGGGTTTTGAATGAGTCCTTTTTATTTCCCAACTTTACCTTTTTGGGCCTACAAAAACCCAGGGAACCTCCTCCAAAAGGGTGAGCTCCCCCGCCTCAACCCCCCTTTTCCCGAATATTCCAACCCCCTGGTTTTCTTTGTTAATAAGGTTTTGGGGTACATTTATGTTCCTGAGGGTTTTTTATCCTGATATGTCTGGTGGGCACCTCCTTTCCCCCCCCTGCTATGTTTTCCCATAACCTTATAAAGGGTTTTGGGGGGAGGGGGGGAAGACCTTTTTGGTCTCACCCATGTTCTTCTGTTTCCCTGGGGTTTTGAAAAAACATTGTCCCTTTAAAAAAACGTTCCCCCCCTTTCCCTTTTCCCTTTCCCCAGTAAATATTTGGGCAAAACCTAGATCCCTTCCCGAACCCTTAACCCTTTAAACCCGGGAAAAAAACATTGAGGGGGGGGGGGGGAAATAACCCCTTCCACACATATCACAAACATACTGCTTTCCCCAAAAAAAATCCCACCTAACCCCCCCCCCCCCCATTACCAATAATGTACTACATAAGGACCTGATTATATCGCCAGAAAAACAACCCCAAAAAATTTCCCAAACCCCCTAGGACCCGAATTAACCACTACACTATTACTGAATAAAGATTTAGTATACAAAGACCAATATTACCATACAAAAGTGCCCCTAAAAAGTGGGAGACCCAAAAGGAAAACAGTCTCTGCAGATGTATATTACCTCCTTTCAGTGATCCCTATAGTGGGTAAAAAAACAGTGTACAACCCGGGTCTTCAGACTGTATAATTTTTTTCCTTAAAAGTGATCATATAGTGGTAGAAAACCAGTGTACAAAAGGCTCTGTAGACTGTATAATTACCTCCATACAAATCCCATATATGGGGATATACCAGTGTACAAGACTTCCAGAATTTGAAATGATTATACCGCTGTTACATATTGTGACTCACAGGTGACATTTTCTAAATCGTTGACTTTTTCCCCTTTTTTTTGCATCTGGTCCAAAACCTCTTTAAAGAAAAATCTCCTGGCCTCCCCCTCATCCCGGCAGATTTGGGCACAAAAACTTAGAATCCTCACTTTTTCAGCACCCTTCCACTGTCCCCCACCTCTGTAAAAAAAACCCCAAAGGGGGGGGTTTGGGTTAGCCCTTTCAGGCCCTTTCTTAGAGTCTCCATTAGGATGGGCAGGAACAGAAGACTAACCCCCTGGCGATAGTGCTTTTAGCTAAAACTTTTACCCCCACAGAAAATTCCAAAAATTGCCCCAAAATAAGGGAGGGAGGGCCCCCATTTTAGGAAAATTTGAAGCCCAAGGGAGGTGGGGAAGTGGGAGGGGTTTTTCCGGTAGGCCCCTTTACGGGAGGCCCCCAAAATTTTGGTAGGGGGGGTTTGGGGTATTGGTTGGGGGGGGACCACCCTAGGAAATAGACTATTTGTTAGGCCCACATAGGCAGGTTTTAAAATTATTTAAAATTGGGCCCAACCCTAGATAGGTAATAAAGGGTATAGGGGCCTCCCCAAAACCCCCAGGCGGCTTTTTGGTAGGGTTTTAAAGGGGGGGCCCCCTTTTTTATAGAACAAGCTTAAGGTAGGTTTATATGGGGTCCCCCAAAAAGGGATGGGGGAAACCCCTTTTGGGAAGTTATAGGGAGCCATATAAGGGAGGCAAGCCTAGGGTTTTGGTTTAGGGGGCTCCACATAGGTAGGTTAGAGTTGGTTATAGAGATCCCCCTATAGGTAAGCAGGCTTTGGGGCAGTTTTAGGGGGCTCCACATAGATAGGCATGCTTAGGGTCGGTTACAAGGGGCCCCAAAATAGGTAGGCAGGCTTAGAGTTGGTTACAGGGGGCCCCACATAGGTAGGCAGGCTTAGGTAGTGTACATTTGAATAAAAGAAAAAAAAAACGTAATATCTGTCTCCATGCGCATTGATCAGTTAGACATGCGGATTGCCTGGTAGGCCTAAAGGTGTACCTAAACAGGTGAACTTAGCTAAGAACTGGGCAATCCCTGCTTCCGAAGCTCGGGCCAAGGACCTGGACGTTTTGACGCAGAGGGAGCCAGGCCCCATACCAGTTGTTATGCCTGGTCCCTCGGTAGTTCTGCCCCGTTGGACAGTTCACACTCTTTGACATTTTACAAGTTTGTGTCTACCGATCAGATATTGTACAGATTGGTCTAGTTCTTCTTCAGATCCCCCTATAAAGAAAAACATGGGTCCCATATCTGAGCCGTTGTAATTATGTGCCCAGAAAGTGGACAGCTGGACACCGACTGTGCTCCAAATGCAGAATAGATTTGTGTAACTCAGAGCTGCCGGAGACCCCTACAAAATAATATTCCGAATAGTTCTTTGTCAGTATCGGATCCAATAAGTTTATAAGGAAGGAGGTGTGTGTGTGTGTCTGTGTATTTAGCCGGCTCCTCCATGCTCACTCCACTGTGCCTTCCACTCAGCAGTGAAGAAGATATATATGTGTGTCTATATAGTGCACCCCTCACATTTTTGTAAATCTTGTATTCTATCTTTTCATGGGACAACACTGAGGATCTGACCCTTTGACACAATGTAAAGTAGTCAGTACCCGGCTTGTGTCACACGGGAAATTTGTTTTGAACTCAAATTAATTCAGCACAGCCATTAACGTCAAAACCACAGGCAACAAAAGTGAGTAGATCCCTAAGTGAAAATGAGCAAATGTTCCCAATTTTCCATTTTCCCTCACCAGAGTCTGCGACTCGTTAGTGTTAACACGTCTCAAGTGTGAATGGGGAGAGGGTATTACATTTGGTGTTATCGTTCTCACTCTCTCTGATACTGGTGACTGGAAGTTCAACATGGAACCTCATGGCAAAGAATTGTCTGACGATCTGAGAAAAAGGTTGTTGCTCTCATAAAGATGGCCGAAGCTATAAGAAGATGCCAACACCCTGACACTGAGCGGCAGCGTGGGGGCCAAGACCATGCAGCGGTTTAGCAGGACATGGTCAAACCAAAGAAGTTGAGTGCAAATGCTACGTCCTATCCAGTGATGAGCATGCCGGCATTGCTGCAGAGGTTACAGGGCTGGGGTTCAGCCTGCCAGTGCTCAGCCCTTTATGCCTCACGCGCATCAAATTGGTCTTAAATGACTGTCATCCCAGAAATGAAGCCTCTTCTAAAGATAAAGCTCAAAAAGCCACAAACCGTTTGCTGAAACAACAGACAAAGGACATGGATTACTGGAACCATTCCTTTGCTCTGAGGGAACCAAGAAAACTTAATTGGGTCAGATGGTATCGGGTGTGTGTGACAGAAACCCAGGTAAGGAGTACAAAGCCCAAAGTTTCTGCCTACAGTCAAGCATGGTGGGGGGAGTGTCATGGTTTGGGGCTGCATGAGTGAAAGTGGGGAGCCCTCCCTTTTCATTAAGGGAACAAATGAATGCCAACAGGGTACTGTAACATCCTGAAACAGAGCATGATCCCCTCCCTTCTAGGCCACATGTTTTATACAATCTGCACATGACTATTTTAACATTGTATCATTGTCAGATCCTCAGTGTTGTCCCATGAAAAGATAGAATACAAGATTTACAAAAATATGAGGGGTGTACTCAATTTTGCGAGTAGTGTGTGTTAAAGATAGATATTGCAGTCGTAGTTCTTGTTATTAATTGCTTCATTTTCTTTTACAGTCTCTGCCCGGGGACGGGTATCCACTATAGGTATATATATGTACAGAATATGGTGCATGTAGAGTGTGATCTTACTTTTAATCCCCCTCTCTTCTTCAGGTTTCCTCAGGTCCAGGAATTCCTCTCAAAGCTAAAGCACATTATTTGGGGTTAAGTGGAAGAAGTTGAGAGTCTCACATGACCTCGCTCTTCTCTCTATCAGTAACGGTGATGATGGGAAAGGTGAGGGTTCTTAAATCTATTAGTGATCAGGTCTCCCCATACACAGGATTACACAGTAGTAAAGAAGTCGTCTGGGGAGTGTGTGTGGCCCCCGTGTGTCAGGAGGACGGAGCACCTCCAGAGCCCCGAGCCTCCACCTCTTTCCCACTGATACAGAAGATCCTAAAACCTGACCACCAGGGATCACTGAGCCTGCTGATGGAATGTGGGGGGAATGCTGGGAATTATATAGTAACACCACTGGAGGGGTCTGGGTGATGAGAGGAGAGGTGACTGGGAATGATGGGACATTAAACATAACACAGGGGATGATGGGTCTGTATGATGAGAGGGGAGGGGAATCTGGGACAATAAAACATAACACGGGGGAAATGATGGGTCTGGATGATGAGTATCCTTGTGTTGTCAGGTTCCTATAAGGGTCAGGATGTTGCTGCCCTATGTCTCCATGGAGGAGTGGGAGTACATAGAAGGACACAGGGATCTGACCAGGAGGCATGATGGAGGATCACCGGCCACTGACGTCACAAGGTGAGAGAAGAGAAGACACAGCAGGGAGTTTTTAAATTATTTACACAGTAAGGTATATTGTGTCCTATAGTCCATATTAGAAAACTATAGAACGTGTCCACCGTTTATTCACCGCCAATCCACAACATCCTCGAGATTCTCTATAACATGGAGAACTGGTGACTGCAGCCATTAGGCCATACAGACCTCATCGTCCCGTCCACGAGTTCAGCTGGAGATGGGCACTTTGGGCTCATGATGATCTGGTTATAGCTGTGATGAGGTGTATATAGAGTGTGATCTTACTATCAATGCTGCTTGTCTTCTTCAGGTTCCTCAGGTCCGGGTCTCTCACAGCTAAAGACAATGGCCCTTTTCATCAATGACTCCCCCAAGGATGGACAAGGACGGAGACCTCAGGACCCCCAGGATATTGACCTCACCCTGGAGATCATCTACTTGGTAACTGGAGAGGTGAGTCTCATAAGACCTTGCTATTATCTCTATTAGCAACAGGTGAATGATGGGAAATATGAGAGGTTCACATTGTACACAGACGTAAGCAAGACCCACTTGTTCAAAATATTTGTTTTATATATCCTTTTTCCATCAAGTCAAATCCCATATAAACTCCAATATATCAGGGCAAAATCAACATGTTACATACATTTTAAAAACCCGGGATTCTTACTTTCTCTATGTTCGTGTTGCTAATCTAGACTACTGTTCTTTGTCTTGTTCGGTGATGCAATGGAAGGGAAAAGGTTATATTAGGGTCCTTTTTATCCAGGTTTCCTGTCGGGGCCCCCCTTATTGGGGAGGTTCACCCCCAAAATTTGATGGATAGGAGTAATTATTTAGGAATGTGTAAGGTCTTTTTAGAAATTTCTTATTGGATAGAAATAAGTTATTTTTAGGTCTTTACTAAATTTTTTCTAAGGTTTATTCCCCTTTGTGGGTCTCTGGGCAATACCAAGGAAGGTACGGTGACTGATTTTGGGAGACGCCTTGAACATTTGAAGAAAAAAGAAACATTAATGTACATTAAAAGTCCTGGGGATACTGCGAGCTTGAGGAGCAATTTACATCTCATCCTATTAAAGGAGGGTGCGGTTTACAAAGATGACGGCTATGCCTGGTCCAACCGTTATTCTATGGACTCGATGCTTTTGACAATACAGCAAATACAGCTAGCCCTAAATAACACTGAAGGAGAGATCAGATACTCTGAGGAAGATCTTAAGAAGAAGAAGATGAGTGATGAACAATTCAACCAAATACAAACAGAACTTAAAACCTCGATTGAGACCATGAAAATTCAGTATTTTACGTCCAAACTTCATAAGGGACATACAGGACTATTTAAATACCCGGGTCTATACATGACAAGAAGACCGCGCTTATGGTAATAAAGGTAGATGTTCTGGGACAATTCCCCATCTTGATACAACATCGGGTGACTCCTCATTGGGTTCAGAGGGAAGATCACACTTCTAACAAAAATATAATCTATTTCTAGGATACTATCAAAAGCAGCTCACAAAAGAAAATTATATCCCAGAATTAATACCTTTTATTGATATACATTAAAACAGTTATAGCTTCAAGAAAAACCAAGAAGACACAAAACCACCTTAACAAAATTACATACTCTGTCAATACTACTCCTGGACCCTTATTGTATCTATATTGTAACCTGAAACTGTCACACACAATGTACAATATACAGTTAGTGAATATACTCACGATACTGTAGTCTGTCTACACAAATGACACCAGAGATTTATGAGATGGCCCCAGGAGTCCAGGAGAAGCTGGGCAGGAGAAATTTTTAAATAATAGCCCTAATATAAATCTATCCAAGGAAAAAGGACGACCCCTCCTATCATAGGCTGACCCTATAAGGCCCTCAAATAACACACACGATTAAATCCTGCACCAGCTCTAGAGACATATGCAAAACGCATATGTCAAAACAAAGGATAATTAAATAATCCAAAAAATTACATTAAATATGTCCCTGTCCCGACGCGTTTCCCCAGAATATCTGGTTCACCAGGGGACAAACATAGAATTACCCAAATCCAGATGATGAAGAAATGATAAGGTGGTAGCCACTTGATATGTAGATAGATGAATGGGACTACACTGAAGGGAGTAAAACAGATAACGAGACCGATGCTGATGGGATTACGGATATTAAAACTTCTTTTAAGGAACTTCTTGTAGCTTATAAACATAATATAAAATCCTGGTGGGAGACTCAGTCCCTAGAGAACTATCTGCAAGCAGGAATTGTCCCTAAAGGTTTAAGAGGGAATGCTATACCAGCAAGGAGGTCCTGTTCCCCACAGTTATTGATTAAATGGGAAAAGGAACTGCATGAAAGCTCCTTGAGATTGATGGGATTGCTTTTAGAGGAGGAAAAGATAATTTTGGAGACCACATCTAAAAATTTACAGGAGAGAATTGACCAAATGCTTAAGTTTAAAGGAGACCCAGACTTCTCTCGGAGGGAGCAGATCCTACAGAACACTTTGGAGAAATACCAAAGTGGTTTAAAGGATAGGAAACATAAGCAGTATATACGGGACTCTAAAGAGTTCAAAGAGAAGCGGGCCTATTCATTTTTGCAGGAGGGCACTATTAGTGCCGTAAAGGAAACAGATCCATCATCTTCTGATCTTGAATCCTCAGACCCAGAATCAAGGGGACCTCAAAGAGGAAAGAAAGGGAGACCCAGGGGCCGGGGAGGATATGAATTCTTCCAGGGCCTCTCTTCATCATCTGGGTCATCCTCTTTTTTAGAGAACAGGGCGATAAACTATGGTCTCAGAGAACAGAGGCAGATAAGATACTAGATGATGTGCAGATTATCAATTTGTCCGATAGACAACTTACGGACAAAGAAACTGCAGTATTATCAAAAGGGCTCAATCTCGTCCCATCAGTGAAATACAGAAGTTTCAATTGGATTAAGGACATTAACCTTTTGATCTGCAGACGGCCCTTTGAAAATGGGCACAAATTTTTCCTTTAAACATAATGGATTTTTAAATTAGGACCCAAGGCCACTTAGGTATTAATGAGAAGATTTATCTAAGAATGTGAGATTATTGGCTGGATTGGAGGATAGTTTGGAATGGTTTACTGATCTAAAACCCAGGAGTACTGCCACCTATTATGGTAGTGTCCAGAGATTAATCTTTTTTTGAAACTAGTATTGCAATGAACCTGGTAGACTTGAGATTTAGATCTCTAGATAATAACCTTACAAAGGATAAAATGGAGGCATTGAGGGTTTGGAGCATGATGAGAACTATTATCTTGAAAACCTTCAGATAAAGGTGGTAATTTGGTCATATTGGATCATGTAAAATATCTTGGGATGTGTAATGCATTACTGACAGGAGAGGGATAACTAATGCCATTGAAGAATTAAATAAGACCCGACAGAACAGTTTCATCCTGGAATTGGAGAATATACTGGTGGAGGCATTTGAAGAAGTTTGCGATCCTCTAAAGAATGAGATGTCTTCCGTTTATGATCCTCTAACATCCAGTGTACCCGATATCTATGCACTCCCTACAAAACTTCATAAGGACTTCACATCAGCTTAAAGGATGGAACCGTCCAATAGTGCGTCTCACTGGGGTCAATTCGTTATTCACAAAATTGTGAATGTGTAATAATAAGATAAAATCTTGACACAGAGTTTGTTTTTTGTTGCACTGTCCTTCATGTCATAAACTGGACACCCCACGATTAAAACAGGAGACCCGAGAGGGATACAGTACAACCTAACAACACCATGTCTGGTTCAATAGATGTTGAGAGCCCTCACTAACTGTAACATATCACCACAAATGATGTGGGATCAACAGGACTGACAAAACTTTTCTATTCCTACCAGAGGAGACACAAGTTCTACCATGCACATGCATTCCATTGAACTTTGATCTCTTTTGTGTTGAAGCCATCAACACATAATTTTTTTTCACATGAGGAGAGTACCAAACCCACCAGCTCAGGGGTAACGGCCATGGGCAATGCCCTTGCGCCCCGACATACGCAAACCTTATTCCTGAGACTGGAGTGTTTTGGGAGCGGACCATTGTGTTTTTCTTTCAAGAGGAAAAACCCACCCCACAAGCACAACCTACCTAAAAAACAACCATTACACACTCCATAACACCCAAAGCGTCTCTATAATATCCTTTATGTCTGGGCCCATAACAGTAGATTGACAAACATATCTGCAGTTATCATTTTATCGAGGACAGAGTAACCATCTACTCTGAGTTTTGTGACACCATTTCTAGCGTTGAAACTATCTACTCACACACATCCATGTGACATCGGCCTACACACGCTTATACAACACGTTGGCCATAGATGCGTGTCTCTTTCCATTTTCTGGTATTTTTTATCTTAAAAAGAGCCGAAAGGGGGGAAGCAAATTTAGCATACAAAAACGTTTTCAGAACAATTACTGCAAAGAACAGTTTTACTCCGATGGAAGTTATCACCACCCCCACCAAATGGCTATTCCAAGGAACATTCCTTCAATACCCTTGAAACTGTTCACGTGAGGGAGATTACTTATTTCAAGCGAAAAATCTGAAAGCGCGCTTTTTAAGTCAGGGTTACCCCATTGATGTGGTTCAAGAAATGTATCAGGAAGTTTCTAAATTTGATAAATGTAAGGTATTGGTTGAGACAAGAAATTGTCAGCTCGATAATGACAAAAAAGCCAGAATAGTGGCGGATTTTGATCAAGGTCATGTGGCTGCTAAAAGGAGTATTCAGAGGCATTGGGATATTCTTTCGGTCTGACACCTGACCCTTGGAAGATATTCTACCGAAATTTACATCTAAAACGTATAGACGGCGGGTAGATCACTATGGGATCTGACTAAGTTCCATATCTGAGTTATACCCCGGTTACCAAAACGATCAGGATTGGCTGAGGATAGCGCCCATTGGTCACTTATCGATGTAGCGACAACTGGTACATTGCCTGTCCCCTTTATTGACCAATCAAAATTTTGTCTACAGAGTTATCACACTGAGGTAAGATATACATAACAAAGGGATTTTCTCTAATTGCCAAAACTGAAGGTGTGGTATACCTTCTGTAAGTTACTTGTCCCCTTGGTTATGTTTTTTAAAAGACGAAGAGCACAGTTTAGAGGAAATAGGGGAGCATTTTTGGCCGATATGAAACATCAGAGAGACACCCCTCTGCCCGACATTCACTTGAATTTCTCATGGTAATGACCCCACAGGATCACATCAAATTTACAGGTTATTGAAGTCCATACGGAAATCACCTAGGGGGGCTGGTATATTGGGATGGGCATTAATCTTAGGAAAGAACGACAGAGTGGATACATAGATTGCAGGTCTCAATGAATCTTTATACTTTGGGTTTTTTTTGTGAAAACTTTCTTTGGCTTCCTCTCCTTTTTTTTTTTTTCCTCTCACTAACTTTCTGTGAACTTGTATTTATGGCTGGGAATATCGCTCCATGTTTTGTAGCATTCCCTATGTTTTAATCAGTATTATCTTTGGATATTGTTTAGTCCTCTTGATATGTATATATATTGATTACCACATATTTTATGTTGATTGCTTTTCTATATTGGCCTTATGGGCAGTGCTGTCCATGCGTTTCTCTAATGATTAAATGTGAGTGGCGGGGCTATGAGTGTTTTCTTCTCGGCGCATCCTATGCGTCTCTTACCACTAGAAGTGAAGTGCGGCGTGAGTGTGGCGTATTATTGGCCTAAGGACTATGTTTCCTGGCCTCTCATGTCACTACCACTTAGGCGTTGGAAGTTGCTTTGGCGTCCTGGAAGTGGAGTGCTGCGTGAGCGGATCCACGTGTGAGCGGATACATGCGCTCAGTGGCTGTTGTGTTTGTACACATAGATGCATTTGTACATGTAGATGCATTGACGGGCTGCGTGTCGGGGCCAAGAAGGGATCATGATGCCCCTGTCATCTGCTTTCATAATAGTGCCGGTGAGTGTTGGTGATACGTCCCCTTTGTAGGCGGGTCACATCCATTCATTTATAGTGGCCTTTTATTTGAGCATTTGTATATAGTGGGAGGGGCTACTGGTATAATTCAGAGGGAACATCACACCCCGATAAAATGCAGCTGCGATCTTCTAAAAAAATCGCTTAGTAAGAAGCAGACTTAGTCCCTCATCACCATCAAGCTCCCATCAATAGCAGGAATCAATGGAGAATACTGATAGAGGTCGCAAGAAACAGAGTCCTCCGATGGCTTCGAATATTAATCGAAAGTTCTAACCTTGTGAACAAACATTCAAAGAAGGGACTTAATTTGTTCACCCAAACAGGAAAATTCGATTTATGTTTTGCAATTTTTTAATTTTTTTTCTCTAAATGGTGTCCGTGCAATGACATGGCATCAGACTCTCTCTTCACCAATTACTTTCATCACCAGTTTTCAAAAGCAACCTGAAGAAACCCATCTCTTCCGGATAGCCTAAAACATACACTAACCCACCACCAGTACACCAGCCCACCAACATGTCACCTCCACACCCTTCTTGTCTCTCCCCACCTCCCTTCCTAATTGTAAGCCCCTCATGAGGGCAGGGCCCTCTTTCCTCTCTGTATTAGTTACTAGTCATTTTTCATCACCCTTGTATTTGCGATCTTATGTACCGTGTATATACTCGAGTATAGCCGAGTATTTCAAGCCACAACAAATGTGCTGAAAAATCTCCCCCTCGCTTATACTCGCGAGTCACTGTCACTGTCGTCCTTCGATGGCCCTGCGCCGCGACAGGACACTTCAGGTTATAGCGCGACGCTCAGGGAGCCATATAACTGATTGCCGAGGAGCGCACAGTGTCTGGACGCTGCTTCTGGCCCGGGGGTACTATCACGCGATCCTCTCACCTTAGATGCGACTCCTCTGGAGCCACATAATAGGGAAGGGATACCAACTACTACTACGCGAGGCAACAGAGCGAGCGCTCCCATGCACTGCCGTGGTCTCCGGCTGCCGCAAGCATACTCGCGGCAGCCCGTCCGAAGTTTACGGCACAGGCAGCGTGCATGTCATCACGCTGAGCTGGCGCGTTCTGATGACATCACCCCGCCTGTGCCGAGAAGACGATGAAGTGAATCAAACAGCCCGGGAACGGGAATCCAGCGGTCTATGTGATTGGTTTTTAATTTCTGATTAAACTGCCTCAGCCTGCTATACCTGGCCCTATACTGCCTACAGCCGGCCCTATACCTTCTACAGCTGCCCTATACCTGCCTACAGCTGCCCTATACCTCCTATACCTGCCTACAGCTGTCTATACCTGCCTACAGCACGCCCTATACCTGCCCTATACCTGCCTACAGCTGCCTATTACCTGCCCCTAGTACCGATGCCTAAAGCCGCCCTATACCTTGCCTAACACCGGCCCTATAACCTGCCTACAGCTGCCTATACCAGCCATATACCTAGCCATACAGCTGCCTATACCTGCTACAGCCGCGCCTATACCTGCCCCTATACCTCTCAGGAGCGCTTATAACTGCACATTGCCAAGTGAGCGCACAGTGGGTCCGGACGCTGCGATGGCCCGGGTACTGTCCGCGATCCCTCACCTATATGCGACTCCACCAGAGCGCATATAGTAAAGGGATACCACTTGCGGAGCAGAGAGTCGACCACGTCCCTGCACCGCAGTGGTCTCCGGGTCGGTCCGCAAGCCAAACTCGCGGCTTTCCGGCCCATCCTCCCTGCAAGGCAAGCGTGCATGTCATCAGGCGTACCTGATGAACATCCCCGCCTGTGCGCAGAAGACCGAAGGTAGCTGCGCCCCTAGACGGAGCAGTGGGGACTCCATGTAAGTGACATTTGTTTTTTATGTTTTAGAACATGGCTACATCAGCCTGCCTATACCTGCTTATGACCCTGGCCCTATAAACCTGCCTACCAGCCGCCCCTATACCCTGGCCCCCCCCTACAGCCGGACCCTATACCTGCCTACAGCCAGCCTATACCTGCCCTATAATACCTGCCTGCACAGCTGCCTATACCTGCCCTATACACTGCCTACCAGCCGGCCCTATATCTCCCTATACCTGGCCTACAAGCTGCCTATACCTGCCTACAGCCGGCCCCTATTACCTGCCCTATACCTCTCTACAGCTGCCTATACCTGGCCCTATACACTGCCTACATTCCGCCCTATACCTGCCCTATAACCTGCCTACAGCTGCCAATACCTGTCCTATACCTGCCCTATACCCCTACCCTACAGCCTCGCCCTATACCTTGCCTACAGCCGGCCCTATACCTCCCTAACCCTACCTACAGCCTGCCCTATACCTGCCTACCACCTGCCCTATACTGCATCATGGGGCCATATACCTGCCTATTACCTGCCAATGGAGGCCAAATACCTCCTATTAACACCTTGTATGGACCACTATACCCTGCCTATAATCTGCCTTATGGTGGCAATATAACTGCCTATTACATGCCTATGGGGCCATATCGTAGTGTCCTTTTTTGTGGACTTATAACGCCTATAGATACATATATCTGACCTATAATTGGCTATGGGGACATTAAACTGCCTAGTGTAATTTTATTGGATCCATTTTTTAAATTTTTACAATTTATCAGTAGCCGCTGCAATTTTCCACCGCAAACCCTAGGCTTATACACGAGTCAATAAGTTTTCCTGTTTTGTTTTGGGCAAAGTAGGTGCCTCAGCTTTTACTTCGTGTCGGCTTATACTCGAGGTATATACTATATGTAACCCTCCCCTGAATGAACAGCGCCCCATAATCAATGGCCTCTAAAATAAATAATAAATGAAAGTGAAGATGTATCTCCATCTATTGGTAATATCATAATCAGGAGAAGGTCATTGTGTCTTCTAGATAAATCTAAGGAATAAAAGCCACTGGATCCTTTGCATATCCTCCCCAGCACTTGAGAGGCTTGAAACAATTTAGTAAAGGCTAGGTCCCTTATCTAATAGAAAACCTTGTTACCATGTAGGAACGACGACATATATGTCTGATAGTGAAAGACAGGCCATTCGTAGCGTCATAAAGAGAATAGCGGGAACGTTTGTTTATTAAAAAAGCCGGATAAAGGCGGGCCACATGATTACAACAGGACTTTTCATATGTCAGGAAGCGAACCCACTCCACCTAAGGATACGAGATGTCTATCGGAAACTTGCGAGGGGACCTCTGGTCGATTGGAACTTAAAAGAATAGTGGACGAAAACACACTTAAATGAGGCAATTTAACCCCTTAAGGTGAACCGGCGGTTTCTTTTTTTGTTGTTAGACCACGTTCGTTTTTCCCTCCTCAGCCTTTCCAGAGCCATAACTTTTTATTTTTTCCACCTACATGAGGGTTTTTTCTTTTCTGCGGGACAATATGTACTTTCTAATGAGTTATTCACTATAACAATAGAAACGCGCAAAAAAAAAATTCTAAATTGGACAAATTGTTAAAAAAAGACGTATTCCCGCCATGTTTGCGGGGAGGTATGCTTTTGTAAACGTGGCCGTTCAATCTTCAGTCCAATACAATGTGATTTCTGTATTCTCATCTCAACAGGTTGATACGCATCCGGCAATACCAAACACTGGTAGGGTTTTCGATATGTTTGGTAAACCGTAAAAAAATTCCAAACTTTTTCTATTTTTTTAATTTGCGCCCGCCGGCGCCAGTTTGTGGCAGCAGACCAATAAACTTTTTTAACTAACACCTAAGGACCGTCAGTGAGGGACATTTTTTTGCGGGCGAAGTTCACATTTTATCGCTAGCAGTTCTGGAATGGCTGACAAACTTTTTTGGACACTTTTTCATCTCATTTTTAAGTACATAAAATGATTAAAAAACGCAATTTGCGTTTGAATTTGTTTTTCTTCTACGGTGTAGCCAGTGCACAGGATAAATGATGTTTATATTTTTATAGATCGTTCACTTTTTTCGACGTACAGCGGCGATACCAAATATGTGTAACTTCTTTGATTATTATTGTTTTTATTTGAAAATAGGAAAGGAGGGTGATTTGAACTTTAATACTTTTTTTCTTGTACTCTGTAAAACATTTTTTTATACTTTAACATTGAGGCCACCTATGGTACTTGACCACTAGGTGGCACATTGTCAAATAACCGTCTAAATGCATTGCATAGGCAATGCATTAGTGTTACCAAGATGGCGGGTTTTTCCCAACTTCCTGTCTTCAGACGGAAGTGGGGCAAACCAGGACAGGAAGTGACATGAAGCCTTCCCCCAAGGCTCCCTCTGCTTGTCTATGGTCCGCGGGGGTTCGGATCGTTGGCAGCTATGCTGCGACGGTGCCAGATTACCCTCGAAGATGGTGCGGCGCACCCGATCGTCATTCATTCAGTCACCTGCGGTGTCTGATGGGTTTAAACACGCGGGTGCGGGCGACGCTTGCCCCGTTCGCCGCTGTAAACGGCCGGTCTGTTAGCGGCGGTTCTTGTTGCTGGGAGGGGCGGGGGGGTGGGAGCGATGCGAGCGATCCTCCCCCAGCAAAGCCCCTTAGCGGCCCTGGCGCGACTCATATAGTCCAGGGTCCCGTTAAGGGGTTACAAGCACGCTCTGATCAGTAGCAATACGACGGGGAAACATGACTTAGAAAAAATCCTCGGGTCACAAATATCTTAAGCGTGTTACAAAGGTCCTTAACATCGGTCCAGTCACCTTGCATCATGCCTAAATTCTTTACTTCGTCAAGCCGATGGTTACCCCCATTGGCCAGGCTGTTTGTGCACTGGTACCCTAAGTTTCTCCCCCGAAAGAAACCTAATAGAGGCCGTTCTAACCTTCAATAGACAAAATCACGACTTTTTACATATACATGTTGATAGTTTTCCTGACTACTATTTGGTGTTTATATTAAAGGAATTAATATATAAAACAAATCATTTTGAATATATGATTCTTGTTTAACGTCTGTGTACATTGTGAATCGCATGCTGGTTGTTGAGAGAGAAAACCCAGACCCTATGTGATAGGATCTATTTTCAATCTCGGTACTGTTACGTAAAGGGAGGGGTTATTACGAATCTATGTAGTGATCAGTGGGCTCCCCATACACAGATTACACAGTAGAATCAGAAAATCGTACTTGGAGTGCTTGTGGGCCCCCCGTGTGTCAGGAGGACGGAGCAGCACCCAGATGCCCCGAGCCCTCCACCTTCATTCACTGATACAACTGGACCACCAGATCACTGAGCTGGTGACTGGAGAGGTGAGGGAAATGCTGGACAATATACATAACACAGCGGAATGATGGGTCTGGATCATTAGAAGAGGTGAGGGGAATGCTGGGACTTTTAACATATCACGGATGATGGGGTCTGATGATAAGAGAGGTTAGCGGGGGCAATGCTGGTATATTATACATAATCACAGAGGAAGATGGTCCTGGATGAGATAATCGAGAGATGAGGAGGGAATGCTGGGACATTATCATAACACAGGGGATGATGTGGTCTTGATGATGGAAGGTAGGGAATACTGGAACATTATATTATAACACAGGGATGATGGGGTCTGGATGATGTGGAGAGGTGAGGGGAATTCTGGTACATTTATACATAACACAGGGGATGATGAGTCTGGATGGTGAGGAGATGTTGAGGAGGAATAACTGGGAACTATTATACAGAACACAGGGATGATGGGTCTGGATAATGAGGAGAGATAGATTAATGGCTGGGACATTATACATAACACAGGGGATGATGGGTCATTGATCGATGTAGGAGCAGGTGTGTGGAATCTGGGAACATTATTCATAACCACACAGGGAATTATGGTCTGGATGATGAATGAAGACGTAGAGGGGACAGTGCTGGACACATTATAACGTAACACAGTGGATGATGGGTCTGGGATGATTAGAGGTGAGGGGACATGCTGAGGAGAACATTATACAAACACAGGGGATTGATGGGTCGGATGATGATGATCTGAAGGTGAGGGGAATGCTCTGGGACATTATACTAACCCACAGGGATGAAAAAAAAAATGGGTCTGGATGATGATGAAGGTGGGGGATGCTGGTACATTATAACCGTAACACAGGGTATGATGGGTCTGGAGATGATTGAGAGTTAGGGGAATGCTGGGCAACATTATACTTAACAACCCGGGGGTATGGGTCTGATGATAATAGAGGTGAGGGGAATGCGAGACATTAGCACTAACACAGGGGATGATGGGTCTAGGTATGATTTATGAGAGGCTCGAGGGGTAAATGCTTGGATACTTGTACAAAACACTGGGATATGGGTCCAGGATGATGAGGAGAGGAGAGGGGACAATACTGGGACATTATAACATAACAAAGGGGATGATGGGTCTGGATAATGACGGAAGATGCAGGGATGCTGGATATTATACCATAACAGAGGATGATGGGTCTGGATGATGAGGGATAGTGTGAGGGGAATGCTGGGACATTATAACATAACACTGGTATGATGGGCGTCTGGATGATGAGGCAAGCAGAGAGTGTAATGCTTGGACAATAAACATAACAGAGTGGAATGATGGACTGATGATGAAGATAGTGAGGAGGAAGTGCTGGGGACATTATACGTAACACGGATATGATGGGTCCTGGATGATTGAGAGGTGAGGGAATGCTGGGAACATTAAAAAGCCTTGACACAGGGATGATGTGTCTGGTGAGATGGTGATGGATCCCTTGTGTTGTCCTGGTTTCCTATAACGTGTGCAGATGTTGCTGTCTATGTCTGCCATGGAGGAGTTGGGAGTACATAGAAGGACACAGATCTCGTACGGAGGTCATGATGGAGGATCACTGGCGCGACAGTTCTTCAATATCACAAGGTGAGAGGAGATATCGGACACAGCAGGTAGTGAACATCAGCATTCTCTCTCTCCTATATAGACAGATAAACTGTGCACATTTATCAATCACTGTATGTTCCCTACAGAAAGGCTCCAGTAAGTAGAAATCCAGCAGAAGAGTATGGCCCCCGTCCTCCTGTATTCCCCATGACTGTCCAGAGGGAAAAGTCCCCATGAATCATCAGGTAGAGGGAGCATGAAAGTCTCCTCTAAATATCTGACCAGAATGGACAACCCTCTTATTTCTACAACTGTTTTTGTCTCTTTTAGCTGGAACATCTGATTGAGATTTTTAAGGTGAAATGAAGCAGAAGAGAAGCGACCGTCCCCTGGGAATCCTCAGTAGATAGCCCTATACACAATCTATACGGGTGTTGTGGGCCTCCTGCAGTCACAGATGGAGGCTCAATAGATATTAGGTGGTCTCTTAAGTCGATCTGTCGCTGTACTGAACTTGTTCCAAATGTCACATCAGTCAGTGAAGATCTTACTATTATTAAGATTGAGTATGTGGATGACGAAGAAGAGACGGACATCCCAGGTAATCCTCAGGTCGCTGAGCCGTATACACAATCTGTAGATGGGGTGTGGGCCGCCTCCAGTCACAGAGGGGCTCATAGATATTTGGGGTCTTTATGTTGAACTGCTGCTGTACTGAATTGCCATATTCACATCAGGTTAAAGATCTGACTGAGTACTAAAGAGTGGAGAGGCTGAAAGAAGAGAAGATGAGGGAGAGCGATGACCGAGGATGAAGTGACGTGAATGAGGATATCCCAGAAGATGTGAACCACAGTGATTAGTAATAATTCATTAGGTTCTTCAGTGATTTCATGTGTTATACCTGGTTTCGGGGCCTGAGAGGTGACTTCTCTCAAGGCATCTATGGGTCCTGCTGTACATGAAGGCTTTGGGATCAGTTTTGTGGGGATCACCTGCTGTGATGAACATCTGCACTGACTGCTGGATCTAGGACACTCATTAGATCTCACTTTAGGCACAGTCCATGGTCAACATAATAAGTTCTGGAGCAGGCAACAAAGGAAAATCCACTTTTCCATCCTTAGGTCAGAATTTGTGAAGGTATTAAATAGAAGCTTGCAATGAAGTGATCCCTTCTTATATAATATGGACTTTCTTGCAGTGTTTCTGGGCTGGAGTTGGATCTGCTCTCAGGGCACCTTTATTAGGGCCACCTTTCCTAGAACAAGCCTGAATTCTTAGTGAATTGGATACAACAAGTGTCCTGGAAAACCTTTATTTACAGATTCTGATGAGAAAACCCTCGAATCTGCTATTCCACCAACATCCAAGAGACATGCTCTAGAACATGGAGACCTGTAACTGCACCAGTTAGGCCGTACAGACCTCATCGCCCGTACTACCGTCCGAGATTTCACTGGAATGAGTGCACTTTGTCTCATGATGACTGGTTATAGCCATGATGAGATTGTCACTAACAAAATGATGTGCAGAGGCACCCGTCTGCTCTGGGGCCCCATACACAGTAGGGTCAGCAGACGTGCAGTGACATCCGTCTGATCTGGGTCCCCATACACAGTAGGATTAGCACAATTGTAGTGATGTCTGCTCCAGACTCCCATGTACATTCGGTCTAGCAGAGGTGCATTGATGTCTAAGTCCCAGGCGCCCAAGCACCAGGAGGGTTTTAGAAAGAGGTACAGAGTGACATTCATCTGATTTCTGGGCGCCCCATACACAGTAGTGTTAGCAGCGGCGTGCAGATGACATTTTTCTCTAGCTCCAGGGCCCCATACACATAGTTAGCAGAGTGTAGTGACATCCGTCTCAACGGGTCCCCATACAAAGTAGGGTTACAGAGGTTTATCTGACATCTGTCTGCACCGGGCCCGAAAATCTAGTACTTGTGTTTTGCTGTTGTAGTAGACTCACTTTGGTCCACGTCCATGGTTTATTTTGAGGGTGGCGCCTGTCCCATGTAGTATGTTCGCTTCCCCTCTTGCACCTTCACTAGCTGTCGTTTACCTCTGACATGCAGATGCATGGAGCCTCCATTGTTTTCCACATCTTATTTATTCCACTCACGATACACTTTCACACGCACCGCCAACCAGATCATACACTAGGAAATACAAAACATCAACCGCTTGTTTCTATTGCAACTCTCATAAATCACCCCTTTATACTCATAACAGCAGTGATGGATATGTTCTACTGGACAGCCTATCACACATTACCATACCTAAAAGGCCTAGAGCGCACCACAGAAAATTCCTTGCATGAGCTACATGACAGCGAAGTAGGAAACAGTGGTTCTATAATACGGGTCCTAGCTGAGATCCTCTAGATCACTTATTGCCATAAAAATAACTTAAAGAGGGGTTGTCTCTCTACATGGATTCATCTCACACTCACTCCTAGTTGTTTCTTTGTTTTCACTTTGCGAATTCAGGGGTGTTTTTCCTGGATTCAACTATCCTGCAGTAAAGCAAGGTCTGTAGCTATAGCATACCAGTGCTTGGCAGCCTATCAGGAGAGATCAAAGACAGGTCTGTAGCTATAGTGACCTGAGAGACTGATGTAGCCCATACAAGAGGGGATATCCTCAGAATTAGCAGGAGACAAAACCTGTTAATGGGAACACATATACAAAGTGCGACTTGTTTCTTTTGCGAGATTTTTTAACATAAAACAGCACAACTCGCTGTATGATGACGACTCCCTTTTATAAACACTGAATTCATTTTCCCGCCTAAAGGAATGTGTTAAAAATGTTTCTCTTTCTTTGTTTTTTGAAAAAAAAAAATCTCATAGAAACATTTCTTAATTATTAACAGAAAAATTCTGTAAGATCCTCCTGCAAGGAAACTGCAGTCCTCACTATATTAATAACAGAAGAAGAAGAATATCACGCAGCACTCTTCTGAAAATAACCACACTACAGTTAAAAGGGTTAATAAACCAACCTAGGACGACAGAGTACAGACCTTATCGAATACTCCCCCCACTGATGAGGAAACCTCCGGTTGAAACTCACCACAGCATGTGTTTATCACAAGTGCAGACCTGTCCTAAATAATCCCCTTAATGATCGAGGAACCTTCTCCTGAGCCACAAATAATTACCATGAGTACACAGGCCAAAAAGAGGTGAAAGGTTAAATGTGATCAGTGTGGTAAAGTGTTTACAAACTCTCAAGCCTGTTTCTCATAGAAGAATTCACACAGGAGAGAAGCTATATTCATTGTCCAGATTGTGGAAATCTTTTACAAAGAAATCAATATCTGGAAAGACATGAGAGGATTCACATAGGAAGAAGCCTTTTATGCATGTTCAGAAAGTGGGAAAGTTTAACACATAAATCAAAAGGTCCCCCTGGTTACACATAAGATAACTCACACAGGAGTGAGCCTTTTTCAATGTTCAGGCAGAATGGGGGAACCGTCTTGTTAAACTTACACCCGACCTTGTTACACACAAGAGAATTCACACAGGGAAAGCCTTTTTCTCCATGTTCAGATTGAGGAAATCTTTTACAGACAAGGAAATCTTGTAACATGAGAATAATTCACACAGGAAGAAGCCTTTATTCTTGTATCAAAACTGTGAAAATCTTTTACAGACAAAGGAAAAATGTTACGGCGCGCGGCGCCGCAGCTCCAGCACGCGGCCGTCCCCCTGTGCGCACGGGGTCCGTACGCGTGCTGCGGCTGTCCGCAGCCCGTGTTCCTTCTCCTCATTGCCCGGAGACTCCTTACTTACCATCGCCCGCTCCAGTCGTCCAGCCTGACGCCGCCGCGTGCATACGCGTGCCCTGCTTTAAGAAGGCGAGCTCCTGCCGCGATGGCTGTCCAGATTCTTAAAGGGCCAGCTCGCCTTTATTTGCGAGATTAAATTACTGCCGCTGTGTCCTATATATGGTAGAAACAGCCACCTACACTCGCTCCAGTCTGTTGGTGAAGTATTCGAGGAGCTTTTAGAGTGTATATAGTTCAGCCTTGAAAATTTTCCCGTGTACTATTCCATCTGCATTATGTTCTGCCATGCTGTTTTGCCCGCCTGCCCTGACCGTCTCCCGTCACTGACTACACCTCTGCCCGCCTCTGCCCTGACCTTTGTTCCTGCCTGACCCCCGATCTACGCCCTCCGTTACGTATTTGCTCCACGCTGTTAACCCCTCCCGGCTTCATCGCAAGCAGTCACGTCAGGGGTCACGACCTGGTCGCCCTCCCCACCCGCGCAGCAAGTCCATCCCTGCTTTGCGGCGGGTGCATCTGGTGAAAACACCCGGGGCTACTTAGCACTCCGTTCCCTGGCGTGGCTTAGCAATCATCGAGCTTGTCGTTGGCCCCACGGATTCCACTCCTCCGTTACAGTACAGAACTTGGCCGTGGATTCCGCCACGGTACCTCCTCCCTCGATCTCCGGACGTCACGATGGCCGTCCGCCCAGCAGAGCCAGCGTATCGACCATCTAGCGGCCAATGATGCAATGAACCTTGCGACCCGTCTGCCTCCACCGGTCTGCCGCCTCCTGCACCTGCATCCGTTGCCCTCCATTCCGGCATCCATTGCCTCTACCTGCTTCGGCTTTCGGACCTCTCTGCATCTGCCACTATCCCCTCTCGCTACAATGGAGACCAAAAGACGCAGGGGATTCATCAGCAGTCTCCATCCACACTCTGGAGATGGTGGGGCGCCAATTTCCCTACAGAGCGTGCCAAGGTAGCTTTCATAATCAGGCCTCTTGTCGGAGAAGCCTTGCTTGGCTCTATCGCCACTTGGGATCGAGGGCGAACCTCGACAGCTGAACCTCCAAACCTTCCTCCCGGGGGTTCCCCGCATAGAGTCCCTTTGAGAACCAGGCCGTACTTACTTCGGCCTGTCGCGGCACTGCTCCGGCTTCGTCAATAGGTCGACACCTCCACAGTCGGTCAGTATTCTGTACAGTTTCGCACATCTCCTTCTCGGAGCAGACGAGATGACACAACGAAGCCGTTGTGGCGACAATTTGGCAAAGCCTCTTCGAGGCGAATCAAGGACCGAGCCTCGCCGCCTCCAGGATCACACTGCCTTGGATGACCTAATCCATTTGTGCCACCCCCGGAAAAAGTGCGATATCGCTTCGCCGAAAAGGCAACAAGAGCTCCACCACAACGGAAACCGTCCGTCCACAAAGCCGTTTCCCTCCGCTTGGCTCCCACGTTCCAGCGGGTCACCTCTTCCCCTCCGATGCTTCTGAAAGAGTAACCTATGCAGTCGATCAGAGACCCACCTGTCCCAGGAGGAAACCGTTCTCACGCGTCGTCTGAACGGCATGTGCTTCATGTGGCGGTTCTGGCCATTTCATTGGGGACTGTCCGGTGCGCGCCGGGAAACTTCCGCACCACCGGGTACATGTAGGAGCAGACAAACCCAAGGTGTCAGATACGGCCTCGATCCCCAGTTTAAAAAACCATGCCGTATACATTGCGGTGCTTCTCCAGACAGCACCTTTCAGGCCACCAGCCTTTATTGATCTGATCGTACAGGAAATTTTCATAAGCCACGAACTAGTGACGCCAGTTTCGCTCCCCGGTGACTCCTTTGTCAAGAAACCCATATTGTTGTCTGTCGGTCCATGGGCGAATGCCTTATGGACGCCATCCGATTCCCGTACGGCTTCCCCTCTTCCTGCAGATTGGGGCCCTTCACAGGAAACGCTTGTCACTCTCTAGTCCCTGAAGCGGTCCTCCTCTAAATCCTCAGGCTCTCACCTTGTGCTGCTCAGACCATAATCCCCGAGACCTGGATGAGCACAGTGAAGTCATGCAGTTGGGGTTCCGCGTGCACTCACGTTGCCTGTCTGCAACCGCAACTCGCTGCCTCAGGTGTGCTTCCCTGAAGTCTGCCAGCCCTCCACCAGATCTACGTATACGCCATATTGGGACTTGCGGATGTTTTCTTTTCGGGATAGGACAGGACGAAACACGCGCCCATCCGTCACTGGCCTTACGACTGTCCCATTGAAACCTGCAACCTGCTGTAACTCCTCCCAGAGCAGGGTTTTATCCACTCTCCCCGTCCCGGAGACTAATTGCGATGTCTGAGTACTATCAATGAGAACTCTCCGCAAAGGGTTTATCCGTAAGTCCTCGTCTCACGGCAGGAGCCGGCTTCTTCTTCGTGGAGAATAAAATGGAGTCTCATCCCGGCCCTGCATTCTACTATCGGGGCTTAAATAAAATCACCATAAAGAATCGCATACCCTCTGCCCTTGAAATCGGAACACTTTCGACCGGCCTAGCGTGGCGCGAAAATATTCTCCAAGGCTGGACACTTCGACGTGCTAATAAATTTGATCCGAGTATAGAAGGACGACGATTGGAAAACAGCATTTAATACGCAGGGATGGCCACTTCGAGTCAATCTGTTTTATGCCATTCGTCTCTGCAACGCCCTGCTGCAATTCCAAACTCTCGTCAATGATATCTTCCTGGACCTAATCTACAGCTTAGTTTATTGCCTACCTTGCGGACGAATATCCTTATCTTTTCTCCGGATCTCGTAACTCATCCGCAACCTCATCAACGTCCGCCAGGTCCTCAGCGCACTCCGTTCCATCACTTTTTGCGCCAAGCCAGAGAAGTGTCTCTTCGAAACGCACCAGCCTTGCCCCTTTTTAGGGTACAATCGTCTCTGATAAGGGCCTCCGGATGGATCCCATCAAAAAATACTTTTCCACCGCATGTTTGCGAGTTGGCCACAACCGGTGGCCTTCGGGCATTCAACAACGATTCCTAGGATTTGCCAATAATTATAGACAATTTATCCCACATTTACTCTACGCTTGTGGCTCCTCAGGTGGCTCTACCAAGAAGAAACGGCCAATCCCACTTCCTGGCCCCTGGAAGCTCAAGAAAGCCTCAGCCGTCTCAATCTGCGTTCGCCCGTCTGCTCTACTAGTTCTGTCTCGCCGTTACCCGAACGCCCCTTCTCAATCTGGAAAGTGGATGCCTCCTCGGTCGTGCCGGTGCAAGATCCTCCTGCAATAGGCCACCTCAAGGTACAACTGCATACATTGTGGATTCTTCTCCAAAACTTTCTCTCCTGCCAGAGAAGAATTATACCATAGGGGATCCGCGCAATTAACAGCCATAAAGCTGGCATCTAGAAGAGTGGGCGTCACACTGCTCGGAGGGGGCCCGTCATCCTATTGATATTTATCACCGACCATAAAAAATCTCCTATATCTTTCAGTCGTCTCAACGCCTGAATCCCCGCAGGCTAGAGGACCCACTTTTCTTCGCCCGTTTTGACTTCCTGCTACCTTTCGGCAGCCGGGAAAGAACGTCACAAGCGCTGACGCACCTATCTCGTGCCTCCTGATAACGGTGTGTCCTTGACTCTCCTCCACAGCACATTGTCCCTCCGACAAACTCCTCGTCAACGCGCTGCCCCTCCCGTGGATCTTCCAACATGTGCCACCCGGGAAGACCGTAGTGCAACCCTGCTTTGCGTCCTAGAAACCTGATAGTGGGGGACATTCTTCCCGCACAGCTGGAGCATCTAGGAATCCATAAGTCCCTTCAGCTGGTCTCCCGCTACTACTGTGGCCCACTCTTGCGCAGGACGTCAGGGACTTTGTGTGCCTGCTTCCTCCTGTGCCGGAAATAAGTACCTCTGCCTCAAAGCCCCCGCGAAGCCTTCTTCAGCCTCTTCCTGTGCCTCGAAAAACCCGGTACCCATGTCGCCATGCGAACTTTGTCCACAGATCTCCCACCTTCATTGAAACACGGTCAATGTGGTGTGACCGATCGTTTCTCTCGAAAAATTGGCCCACTTCATCCACTGCCCTGGGTTACCCTCTGCCCCCCAGCTGGCCCAGCCATTTTTTTTCCAATCATATTTTCCGCTTGCACGCGGTCTCTCCTTTGCCATGTTCTGTTTCTTACAGGGGAGTCCAGTTTACTCACTAAAATTTGGGCGGGCCCTGTGCGGATCGTTGCAGATTCAGTTGGATTTATTCATCTCATAACCACCCTCAAACTAACGGGCAGGTAGAACGGTGTTAACCAGAGTGTTGGGCACCTACTTGGCTGCACTTTGAGTCCGCTCTCAGGAAATTGGTCCGATCTTCTCTCCGAGGAGCAGACAGTTACTTATCAACTCTTTAAGAGTCTGAATCCGCTGGGGCCCTTCCCCCTTTTTTGTTGTCTTTGGGTTGTACATCCCCGCGCCACCTCTCCCTCGAGCTACCCTGTCTCTTGAGTCTCTGCCGTGGTATGCCAAGTAAAGGACATCAAGTCGCTCTCTGGCCAACTCCACTGCGTCAGCCCTGCTACGAGCTTTCTGTCTGCCCTCACCTAAGCGTCAGCCGACAGGTACCGTAGGCGGCCCCGCCCCTATTAGGAGCCAGGCGATAGGGTAATTGGTTAGCCGCAAAGTACGATCCGTTTAAGGTGCCCAGTTACAAGTTGGGCCCACAAATACCTGGTCCTTTTTGTGTGCTCCAGCGTCTGAACCCCGTCTCCTATAATTCGTCTGCCCCGACCTCTACGGATCCGAAACGTCGTTTCACACACGTGCCCTCTCAAGCCTGTGTGCTGAACCTGCTTTCTCTTTTCTCCCCGCAGACCTTCCTCGCCTTCTCCTCTGTTTAGCTAACAAACTACAGATAACATCTTTGAGGTCAAGGAGGTGCTGGCGGAGAAGACAGTGAGGGGAACAGCAGTTCTAAGCTCTTATCCACTGGAAGGGCTTCGGGTCCGGAGGAGTGTTCATGGAACCCGAGACCGAATCTGTCCCCTGATCTTCTATTTGCTAAATTTCAAAAGGAAGAGGGGAGAGCAAGGGTGGGGGGGTACTGTCACGGCGCGCGGGACGCCGCCGCTCGCCGCCGGCATCCCCCTGTTGCGGCAACGGGGTCCGGCACGGGTCGCTGCGGCTCCGCACCGTGATCCTTCTACCTCTATGCCGGGAGAACACCCGACTACATACCATCCCCGCTCCTGCTCTCCTCCAGCTCTTGACACCGCCTGTGCGTGCATAATCCCTGCTTAATGGCACGCAGCGGCTAGGTCCGATTTAAAAGGGCCAAGCGCTGCTTTAATTTGGTTAATTGACGGCCGCTGTCCTATATAAGGTAGACGCCCCTGCACTTTCCTGCCAGTCCCCGTTTTGTGTTTTGGGCGTTTAAGTGTAAAAAGAGTTCCCGCCTTATTTCCTTTACCATTCCCCTCGCTTACGTTCCCTGACCTTGCCTTTTTTTCCGCCTCCCAGAAACCCTCTGCCCGTTTTCTGACACGAACCCTGGGCCCCCTGCCCGACCTTCTGCCTTTCCCCGACTAGCCTTCCGGTTTTCGATTTTTGCTCCACGCCCCGTTTTCCCCCGGGTTGCCCCTCGCAAAACAAGTCACGTCAGGGGTAACAAACCCGGGACCTCACGCCGCAGCAAGTCCAACCCCCCTTTTGGGGGCGGCCCCTTTTTTTAAAAAAACCGGGGGGGGTACTTAGACTCTGTTCCCTGGTTTTGGCCCTTTGCATCCCCGCTTGCTTGGGGCCCACCGGGTCCCCCTCCCTTACAGAAAACTTGTTCAACAAGAAAAGAATTCACACAGGAAAACGCCCTTTTTTTTTTTCAGAAATTGGGGAAAACTTTTTTTAAATTTAAATCAAAATTTTTGGAAAGACATGGGGAGGATTCACACAGAGGGGAACCCCCTTTTTTATGTTTGAATGTAAAAATCTTTTACACAGAAAGGGACATTGGTTTTATCAAGGGAAGAAATCCACAGTGGGGGGAAGCCTTTTTTTTATGTTCAGAAAATTTGGGGAAAACTTTTAATCAAAAAACCCGGGCCTTGTTTTAAACAAAAATAAATTCCCCCACAGGGGAGAAAACCTTTTTTCCCCCTGTTTTAGAATGTGGGAAAACTTTTTAAGACAAAAGGAAAAACTTTTTAAAAAAAAGAAGAATTCACACCTTTTGGAGAAGCCTTTTTTTGTTGAATGGGGGGGAAATCTTTTTTATTGAAATCCCCAAAACAAAAGACATGAGAGGAAATTTCCCCCCAGGGGGGAAAAAGGCCCTTTTTTTTTTATTTCCAAAAATGTTTGGGGAAAACTTTTTCCAAATAGAAAGGACATCTTTTAAAAACATGAGATAATTCACACAGGAGGGAGGGTGTAAAGTTTTCCCTTTAAAAGGGGGAAATTTAGAAAATATGAAATTTTCGCACAAAAATGTGGAAAAATTTTTTATATTTTTAAAGCAAAAACCTTTGATTTTTCCAAAACGTGAGATTTTTTCTGGGAACCCATTGGGTTCCCCTGATTTTTTATCCCCGGGATAAACAAAAAAAAGGCGCACCTCTTTAAAAAATTTTTTGGGTTTAAAAAATTTATTCAAATTCGGTGGGTGATAGTGTTTGTATTTGGGGAATTTGCAGTTAAAACCTTTTCCCCCCTTAGAAAACATAGAAAACTAGGGCTTTCCCAAAAAAAAACCCGGGCCCCGCCAAAAAAATTTACAAATTGCAGGTCCAGAGAAAAAGAAAAACAAGAGCAAAAGACATTTTTTTACCCCACTTAACAAACCCAAAAAACATAGGGGATACCCGCATACATATTACGGTCAAGGTGGGAAATACAAATAAAGGGTATGGTTTTTCAGACAAAAAAACTGCAAGACATGTCTATTCCCTTAGGTTAAACCGGCATAAAGGGGAAACATTTGGGGGTGGGGGGGATGTGGGCCTTTGGGGCCTGTAAAGGGGAAAGCTCATGGCATGCTGGGATAATTTTCCCCCTTTCAACAGAAAACAAAACCCCGGGGCCCCCACTGCAAAAGCTTACATTTCCCCTAAACAAAGGGCATCCCCCCATCCCCGCCCCTGCCCCTCCCTTGGGGACAGTCTACAGTTCCCAACCACCGGGCCAGCTGGTTTTGGCTTCTAACCCTGAAATGGACAATATATTTGGCAGGGGAATGGGCAGGGGCTTGGCAATGGTACCACAAACGGAAAAGAGCCCAAACTAAAGCTGGGGGTACCAAACTCTGTTTTTGGCATGTTCCTCGTTTTTTTCTCCCTTCTTTGGTCCGCAAATGAGGGGGGGACAGCTATCGGGGCGCTTTCCCCTATATAAAAAAAAGAAACTGGGGTGTGCTTTTTGATGCTGGTTTTTTCTTCATTCTTTTATGAACTTTGGCACCAGATTTTTCGACAAATCTTCTTTTATGCTTTTCCTGGTCCTGCCAAGGTCTAAGAAATTAATGAGGAACCTTTAAAAACTCAGACTCCCCGCGGGGGGTTTCCCTCTGGATTGGGAGCTGACAGGCCTTCCATCTAATTTGAGGAAATTTTGGTCTTCTTAATTGATTTTCTTCCCACGACAGTGTTAGCAGTGGTGAGCTGAGTGAATTTTCAAAACTGGGGGGTACTTTTGTCATATCCCTACATCTGAAATTTTCCAAACTAGGTATCAAACGAACAAAAATAAATTTATTGGCCAAAATAACTTTCCGCCCCTTTCAAACGTCCCCAAATGAACTTTACAGAATATTTCGACAATTCCCGGCTGAACAGAATCTCAGGGTGATTTTAGGCCCAAAAATTTTATATTTTTTTTCAAACTTTACCTATTTCCGTTCCGCACAAAATTTTTTTGGCTTTCTTTTTTCCAAATAACCCCTTACCCGATATTTAGTATGCCTGTAAGGGGCTTTATAGTGGGATACACAGCCAGCAGGGATAGCTGCTAATTGCCGAGAAAGGACCAATTGACCCCACACGTTTAAAACCCCCCTTTAAAACGCACCAAACGTCCACAGGT